>JXCR01137616.1:0-83044 GCA_002079205.1 Phalaenopsis hybrid cultivar | reverse complement strand
AATCTTATTTTCAATATATATATATATATATATATATATATATATATATATATATATATAACCGACACAAATCTCAAAGTGAACGAATGACCGAAAATAGACATTATAGTTTGGAGTATCAACAATTCTAAGTTATTTTTCATTAATTATTTGAAGGACTTCTATCTTGTAGCCTTGGATCCATTCCTTTTACTTCATATTTACTAATTTCAATGGCCCGCATGGCACGCACATTTTCTTGTTAAGTGGCTATGATATCTAAGAGCGTCGGTGAATTGGATATTTAAAATAATTATTTCAAGATAAAAATTTTAAGTTTTAACTTTTGCAGAAAATTTAATGACAAAAGATTATTTATTATAATACTTATAAAAATTTTAAAGACAATTTAAAAAAAATAAAGAGCGCTCACAGAAAGAAAGATGAGATATTTTTATGTGATTTGGCCAAATCCGAAAATAGGCCTACAACCATGTTGAGCCACCACATGCTGAGAATTCACTATATCAAAATCAAGATTATAAAGATTCTATCGTTTTCTTTTATGTCAGATAATTACAACTCTTGGATCAGACACCCCGAAAAGATCTAGGGTCGGGGTGTTTTTTTCTTGCTCGCTAGAGATAAAATCCGTGTGAGAGATGCAAGAATCCCTCGAAAAGTCCTAAGTGGACACCCCTTCAGGTGGCGACAAGATCTGTACTTGACGAGTAGCAAAGGGATGAAGACCAGTGTGATCGAGCAACACCAAGGCAAGTCGCCGAGAAGTTCAAAGAAATGACTGCATGGCATTACTAACAAACCGAACAATCCCAGAGAAATCGACCGCCCTAAATGACGTACAATTGGCTGTTGTGTAATCAGTCAGAATACTTGAACACCTTCCGACTGCGGGCATGTAGAGTCTGTACAATAGATTATCTTGGGGTGGCTCTTTTTCCGCTAGCAATAAACAATTGTAATTTTATGCGTTATATTATATTTTTCCACCAACCTTGCAATTTTTGCATTCCTAAAGTGAGATCCTTCATCGATAATGATTACTCTTGGCATACGATATCTTGTAAAAATATTTTTAATTAAAAATTTTGAAACACTCCGAGCATCACATTGAGGTAAAGTAATTACTTCAATCCATTTTGAAACATAATCCACCGCAATCAATATATACACAGTTCCAAATGTACNTCTTCAAAGAAATCCATTACAATTATAAGTCATGTGGATATGTTTACTTTTTTAAAACTGTTATAGANTCTTCAAAGAAATCCATTACAATTATAAGTCATGTGGATATGTTTACTTTTTTAAAACTGTTATAGAAAAAAGATATTAAGGTTAGATGGGCTGATTGAGTTCTTTATTTTTACTTTGGTTTGTGCCTGTTTCATGCCAATCTGTCGTTTTTCCATTGAGGTTAGAAAGCTTCTACTTGATGCAGTATCTGTTAAATGGATGCTTGGAGAGATTGTTAAGCATGCCAGATTCTAGATATATCATTTTTAAAGTTACAGAACTATACATAAACTTGAAGATTTTTATGTTATAATTATATTTGATCCCAATTTTATTTTGTAAGAGTTTTCTGCTGTGTTTTCCCTGTTGGTTATGAGTTTTTTAATTTCCATTACTGATTACGTATTATGGTATTTTAGATCATATTTTTCATCTTTAATTTGATGGTTTTTTTCTTCAAACCATGAGCAAGTTCCCCACTCGAACAGATATTTGAAAAAAATTAACTTCTATGATTTTCTGTTCAGNTTAATTTCCATTACTGATTACGTATTATGGTATTTTAGATCATATTTTTCATCTTTAATTTGATGGTTTTTTCTTCAAACCATGAGCAAGTTCCCACTCGAACAGATATTTGAAAAAAATTAACTTCTATGATTTTCTGTTCACTTCAGTTCTTGTATTCTAAATCGCTTGAATTTTTTTTGGAGTAAGGTTTGCTGCAATATATGAATGCATCAAATTATCTAGTTTTGATACTTTTTTCACAAATATTTGGGAGTAAAAATTTTAGGATTGATTTATAAAGGAACTATTTTGGCCATTTTCAAACTTTATTCTATTCAATGTGATGTGACATGTTGTTATCATTTACTTGCGTAAATGGTACTGATATGTCTGTCAAGAACACCNTTGTATTCTAAATCGCTTGAATTTTTTTTGGAGTAAGGTTTGCTGCAATATATGAATGCATCAAATTATCTAATTTTGATACTTTTTTCACATATATTTGGGAGTAAAAATTTTAGGATTGATTTATAAAGGAACTATTTCGGCCATTTTTAAACTTTATTCTATTCAATGTGATGTGACATGTTGTTATCATTTACTTACGTAAATGGTACTGATATGTCTGTCAAGAACACAACTTTGATAGCTTTGATAACTTTTAGCTTTGATAATAATGTTTCTTACTGTGATTATTCTTTGAATGGAGATTTTGGAGCCTGGTACACGATTTGTGTGTTATTAATGACTGCAATTGTCTCCTAAACAGTATTTTCATGTACTCTCATTTTGGTTCCTTGCACTTTATACTTCATGTTCAATTGCTTCTACTGAGAGGAAGCATGCCCTTTAAAGTTAATGATTACTAGTTTCACCTTTTTGTTGCGCAGATCATTGAATCTCAAGGTACACTATGATAAAATTCATTGCTTGTTGCGTTGTTAGGAGTAATTGGGAAAATACTTTAATTTAATATTTTATTAATTCAATGTTGCTGTTCCAGTTCAGTTTGATTCCCACCAAAACAATCAAAACAAGTTTATTTTGAATGTTGATCAATGTCATATCTCGTTTTTTGGATCTCATATGCAGATAGTTGCTTAGTAGTTTGTCAATACCTGTCCTTGAATTGTTAGACGTTATTTACTGGTTTCGTGATCTATCTCTACTAATTAATCTCAATTGCATGTAAATCCTAAATCATTTTTCAAGGCTTCTTGTGGGGATTGCCATAAGACTTGTAATGGTCACCACCTGACATCCTCAACCACAATGGCAAATACACATAAATAAATTTTCAATTTGATAATTTCATAAGTCATTGTTGTTAGGGTCTAATGTGAAGAGCTATGAAGCAAGTGTAGTTTGCCATATCATTATATCACACAGGTATCCTAGGAATTGATATCATTATTTATTGTGCTAGGAATGATCTTGAAACCCTTTGAAAAGTATTGTCATTGTTTTATTCACCATCCTCATCCAGCATTCTTACCAGCTGTAGATTTATTGCAACAATGGAGTTGGGTTTACATATTATATGTTGCATGGGAAATTAACCAAAGTTTATATAAACATGTTTTCACAATATCTGCTCATGTCTCTTTTTGTGTTTAGCTCGATTATTGGATAAAGTTTAGCTTACTTTGTTTTGTACAATGATAAGATTGAACAGGTTTCATAGTAAGAGTTTGAGCTACATAAATTTATACATATTCATTTGCTGTACAGACTATACTATTGAATTTGTTGTTAATCAAACAAATACTATATAATATACTTTAAAATCCTTTAACAACCCATCTTTTTTTAAGTTATAAGATGCTTTATTATGATAATCACAAATTACTTTTAATCATTTTTTGAAATTGTGCAAGTTGAGTCACGCCTTAACGCACGTTTGCACAGGCACCTCAAATGACCAACGCAAGACGTGCTCTTTAAATTTGGTGAGGTGTGTGGCGTGCTATGACTCAAATTATTATGCTCCAACTCATTACTTTAGGTTTTTTTTGTTCCTTCTTAAATTCACAATCCTACTTCGCTCAAGCCCGCACTCTGCGTGCAGATGTGTGATCTCATCTCTCACAATAATATACTAATCGGTCGTTCCAGTGTTGCCGCCATTGGTGGTGCCATTTGCTTCCATCATTGCTCCATTGCGACATTTTGATCAATACAATGACCCCCTCTAGCCAACGACCTTCCCTCTCACGGAAACACTGGCTATCCCTAGCACTATTGTTGCCCCCATCACTTATTGCTCCTGTTTCCACAGTCATCTCCTGCTTTGGTTGCCATCGCCATCTCTATCATCGTTATCTTCTGCTTTTACCATCTCAATAGTCTTCTTCCACTGCCTCTTCCACTGTTTGTTGCTTGCGCCGCCCTACAACTTTTGCCCTCTTCTCACAAAATTTTCTTCTGCTGTGATTATCTTTATTTTCTCCATTAATTTTTTATATCTGGTAATAATGTTTATATCCAAAATATTTTATTTTTTTTAATATGTATAAATAGTTAAATTTATTTGAACTTTACGTCAAAATTTTTAGTCAAGGATTTTTGTAAGAAATAGCTAGAGACAAGGACAAATTCATAAGCCATTGGAAGAATACGATGTGGAGACATAACATGAAAGACGATATTGATGTAATGAGAAGATGTTTGTATTGCAACTAATGTGACAAGTTAGTTAAAGCGGGTGTAACAAGGATGATGGAATACCTCTCTAGCTCATATAAAATGGTAGCACTATGCGCTAAAGTGTCAGAAACAATACAAGTGGAGATTCAATCATACATGAATAAGTGGATGATGTCAAAGCATCTTATACAATGATAATTTGATATTAGAGTTGATGTTTGCTTTTATTAGTGTATGCAGTGACAAGGACTCATCATATTTGCCATAAATATTTAGTAGATGTGCAAGAGGTCTTATAAACCACTAAAGAGTAAATGTAGAACATAACAAGGGTCATGGAGAGAAGATAGCTACAACTCAGAGGTTGTCTCTAGAGCCTATTAAAGGCACAAACATGTTTGGATGGATATTGAGAAATTTTTTTATGAGAATGCGATTACATTCATTACGGCAACCTTACCTTCTTATTTTAATATGATTTGTTCTATGGTTGCTAATGGTTGAGGGATGAAACTCTTGTCTATGTATGATTGAGGACATGGGTGTTGAAGGAGTTGAGTAATATAGAGAAAGACAGAGGAGATTACAAGGACGTGGAGTTGAACTGGAGTAACAATCATATTCGGTGGTTAGTCTGATATAAAAAAATAGAAGTTCGATTAACATTTTAATAGCTAATATCATACTAAATATTTGATAAATTGAAGGATGCAGACAATATTTTTGCATTGCTTTTGTGATAGAGGATATTGGAAAATATTTGGTGGTCTAAGTTGTGACAGACAATGCTAGTGCTTATAGAGTTGTTGGAAATAAGTTGACAGAGAAGAGAAAGTATCTTTATTGGACTCCATGTGTTGTATACTGTATAGTCCTAATTTTGGAGAAGTTTCGTGACACACACTATCATAAAAATGCCCTCACAAAAGCAAAGTAATTAGTAAATTCATTTAAAATCATTATTGAGTTTTATCATTGATGAGAAGTTTTAAAGAAAAAACACCACAACCCATTACAATAACATTTGGTACAACCTATTCGACTTAATAGAGCATGTTGGAAGTTAGGCAATTATGGAATTTTATGTTCACTTTCACTCAATGGCTTAGTTGTACATGGACAAAAAATATTAAGGGAATTTATTTAAATGAAAGCTTTTATTTTAGTATCACATGCAATACCAATCACAATGCTATTGGATTAAGATGAAAATGTTAGTTATGAACTTTATTTACAATGTAATGGTTAAAGCCAATGAATTAATAACCTATAACTTTGGAGGAGTGAAGGCGTGCTATAGGGAGATTTTGGATCTAATTGATTGAAGATGAGAGCTTCACCTCCATCGCAATTTGTATACTATTCAATATATCGAGAAGTCTATCAATTCTGGATGAAATTGGATCTATATCATTGAATGGATAGATTGATTACTGACCAAACTAAAAGTGCTTAATATGCAACTTATTCCATTTAGTAATAAAGACGGGTTTTTTGGGCTATATCAAGTTAAAAATACTGCTGTAAAATTTTATTCATATGTAATTTTTAATATTTAATATTTAATATTTTCATTAAAATAAGCAAGAAGCTTTCAAAATTTTAATTTTAAAGTTACAACTAATTATATCATTCTTTTTCAAATATATTTGCATTATGGATCCAGTTTGGTGATTACACTTTAAAAGATATAACATTTTACTGTTAAAGTATGATACCTATATAGCTCGTTATTTTGATGTGAGCATAACTGAAGCACATACAATCAAGTTCACACAAAAAGAAAAATTTGTCTGATCACCTTAAGGTGGTATATATAATGTACAATTAAAGATTAAATGATAGACATATGAAAAAATGATTTGAAGAATGTGGAGTACCTCTTATTATGTGAAGATATGCCATTGAATGATGATGATTTATAGATGATGACAAAGTCACATCATCTGAGTCACGAAAAGAAGATTTGACCGTTGATTTTTTTGATAGAGATAGGAACAACTCTAGTATATCAAGTATAAGACAATAATAGATAAAAGGCAAATGTTTTTGGTATCTATAAGTTGACTTATGTTTTAATTAATGTTCTAATTACATAGAAGTGGATCTATCGATAATGAAGTGGATCCATCGATAAAGAAAGCTTCTTCATCATACAGTTTTCATACCTTTGAACTGGCTGTCATTGTAGTCTAAATGTTTTGATTGTATGACATAATGTGCCAGTTCTTTTTTCAACGAAACCAAACCGTAGCATGATTAGAGTTAAACCTTTTTTCATGTCTTTCCCTAGTACGACTTGGTATTCCTATTACTTCATATTTGTAGCGAGAAGTTTTGAATTTATTTTTTGAATGATCTTCAATTCACGTAATCTATGCTCTCAAGAGCCCAAAAAGTTTAATATTGTACTACCTGATAGAACTTGGATGCCACCTAATTTAACACATGTAAGATATTTAACTTGAACATCAATAATTCTATCAATAATGGAAGTGCACTTTCATTGCATCTTTGTACCCTCACAGTGGCTCACCTTGGCCTACAGATTGTAAGAATATGACTAGGTGATCCATTCTATGCAATAAAACAAAGCTAAGTCATTTTACTTGCCAAAGGACTTGTACCTAATTAGAGGGCACCCCTTTTCATATGTCTTGCCTAACCAATGTGCTTTGGTTTCTTTTCATCACCTACACCCTCAAGCTTAGTAATCAAATTCTTGAAAAATAAAGAATCAATATTTTATAAGCTAAGTGCACTCAACCAATGAAATTTAGTGTCACATAAAATGCTTATAAGAAAGATATAATTGGCACAAGAGGAACAGTGCTTGAAACTCTCGATGAACCATCACATTCATATGCCTAAATTTTCTAGCATTAATATAAACTCATTCAGNTAATATTTCAAGATCAATGAAATATCCTGCAAAAGGTAAAGATGATGAATGTTTTAGAATTGATGTTATAAGGTATCTAAGTGAATGCCATTTCAAAATGACTTATGAAGAAAAATCTGAGTATAAGATTTGTAACATGAGGAAGAAGAGGAATTAAATCAATGAGAAGATCTTTTTAAGGAAATTCAAACTATGTTCGAGAAAGTTAAAATTTTGGACTGATAGACAAAGATAAATCATTTTGTCCATCTATTGAAAAACCTCCAGAACTTGAATTGAAGTTACTTCCTGATCATTTAAAATATGCCTCTTATACTTTACCAGTTATAATTTCCTCAAAATTAACAATGAAAGAAGAAGAAAGGTTGATGAAAATTCTGAAAAAATTTTAAAAAAGCCTTTGGATGGACAATTGCAGATATTAATGGAATCAGTCCTTCAATTTGTATGCATAGAATTCATATGGAAGAGAACAAGGCTAATCCTCAAAGGAGACTGAATCTTGTTATGAAAGAAGTTGTAAAGAAAGAAATTTTAAAGTGGTTAGATGTTGGAACTATCTACCCTATTTCAGATAGTGCATTGGTTAGTCGAATTCACTGCGCTCCTAAGAAAGGAGGGGTAACTGTAACTGTGAATGAACATAATGAGTTAATACTCAGTAGACAAGTTACAAGGTGGCGAATATGCATTGATTATAGAAATATAAATCTTGCCACTATGAAAGATCATTTTCCACTACCCTTTCTAGATCAATGCTGGATAGACTAGCTGGGCATAAATACTTTTGTTTTCTGGATGGATATAGTGGTTATCACCAAATTTAAATATCTCCTGAGGATCAAGAGAAAACAGCTTTTACCAGTCCTTATAATACTTTTACTTTTAGAAGAATGCCCTTGGTTTATGTAACACCCCTGCTACAATTCAAAGATGTATGATGACAATTTTTTGTGATTTAATTGAAAAAGGGATTGAAGTATTCAAGGATGACTTTTAGTGTTTAGAACTTCATTTGACTCGTGTTTAGAACATTTATCCAAAGTTCTTAAGCACTATGAAGAAACAAATCTAGTCCTTAATTGGGAAAAATGTCAATTTATGGTAGCATGAGGAATTATATTAGGTCATCAAATATCTGAAAATTGTATGGAAGTTGATCTTGCTAAAATTCAAGTGATCGGTAATTTACCTTATCCAACAAATGTAAGGAAAATTAGGAGTTTTTTAGAACATATTGGATTCTACAAGTGATATATTAAAGACTTTACAAAGATTGCTAAGCCTTTGTGCCATTTACTAGAGAAAGATGTAATTTTAAATTTTGATGAGGAATGCCTAAAAGCTTTTAAGTTATAAAAATAAAAAATTAATCACTGCACCAATTATAGTTTAACCAGACCGGGGAAAACCTTTTGAATTGATGTGTATGCTAGTTGTTATGCTATTGGAGCTGTTTTAGGACAAATATATGATAAAATTTTCAAATTTATTTACTGTGCTAGTAAAACTCTTAATGAAACACAAATTAATTATACAACTACTAAAAAAGATTTATTAGCAATGGTATATGTTTTTAATAAATTTATATCATATTTGATTGGAACTCATTGTGTAGTGCATACATATCATTCTACATTAAGTATTTAATGAAAAAGAAGGATGCTAAACCTAGACTTATAAGATGGATTCTTCTTTTACAAGAATTTGATTTTGAAATAGTGGATCAGAAGAGGATTGAAAATCAAATTGCTGAGCATTTGTCCATGCTTGAGTTAGAAAAACCACTCTATTTTGAAAAAGAAATTAATGAACATTTTTTAGGTGAAAAATTGTTCACTATTAATGAGTGGTGAGTTCCGTGGTATATCGACATTGTAAACTTTCTTGTTAGTGATATTATTCCATATGGAATGACATGCCAACAGAAAAATTTATTTCTAAAGCTAAGACATTGTGAACTATATTGTTAGTGATCTTAAACCCAATGGAATGACATACCAATAAATGAGGAAATTTATTTCTGAAGCTAAGCACTTATTTTTGGGATGACCCATTTTTATATAAACAAGGAAATGATCTGATTATTCAAAGATGTGTACCATTAGAGGAAACTTATGAGATTATCCAAAAATGTCATAATTCTGATTTTGGTGGACATTTTGGAGTTGATAAAACAGTCGAAATTATCCAAAAATGTCATAATTCTGATTTTGGGGGACATTTTGGTGTTGATAAAACAACATACAAAATTTTAAATCTGGATTCTATTGGCCTATGATTTTTAGAGATGTTAATGCTTATATCAAAACTTGTGATATATGTCAACGAGTAGGCAATATTTCTTGAAGAAATGAGATGCCCCTCAATTATATGCTAGAAGTCGAAATATTTGATGTTTGGGGATTAGATTTCTTGGGATCATTTATACCATTTTTTTAAAATTTATATATTCTGTTAGTAGTGGACTATGTATCCAAATGGATAGAAGTTATTGCTTTACCTCCATGTGATGCTTAAAGTGTTGCAAAATTTTTGAAAATGAATATATTTTATAGATTTGGGATGCCGAGAGTTATCATTAATGATGGGGGAAGTCATTTCAGAAATGTCATATAGATAAATTATTAAAGAAATATCATATAAATCATAAGATTGTCACTGCTTATCATCCTCAGACAAGTGGTTTGACTGAATTATCTAATCAGAAAATTAAAAGAATTATGAAAAAAATCTGTGAATCCAACAAAAATGGATTGATTAGTCAAACTTGATTATGCTTTGTGGGCATATAGGACTGCCTACAAAACTTCTATAGGAATGTCCTCATATAGGCTAATATTTGGGAAAGCTTGTCACTTACCAGTTTAACTTGAGCATAAAGCATATTGGGTGATTAAAGAGATCAATTATAATTTGAAAGATGCGGGTAAGTTAAGATTATTACAATTAAATGAGCTTGAAGAGATAAGGAATGAATCTTATGAGAGTGCTAAGATTTACAAAGAAATGATGAAGATGTGGCATGATCGAAGGATTCTTACTAAAAATTTTCAGCCAGGCCAACAAGTTTTTCTATATAATGCAAGGTTAAGATTATTTCTAGGCAAACTTAAGTTCAGGTGGATGTGCTGATTTATTGTGATAAAAGTTTATCCTTATGGAGTTGTGGATATTAAAGATCCTAAGTCTGAGAAAATATTTAAAGTTAATGGACATATAATCAAACCTTATTTTATAGAGGATTAGCATAAGTTTAATAATGGAATGATGTTGAGTCAACCACATTAAGCACTAGTTTTGTCGGGTTGACGACGTAAAACCAAGCGCTTTTTGGGAGGCAACCTATAATTATCAGATTATTTTTTTTTAATTTATGTTTTATGTGTGATTAAAAAAATTAGGGTAGTATTTTTTAGAATATTATGTGTTTGTACTGATTTTAAGATTTTTTTAATGATTTATACATGTTAGAATAAAAATTTGGAGGTTAAGTTGACTAGTTCAAAAATGTGCACTGGTGCTTAAGCGCCAGATTTGACGCTTAAGCGCGGTAGTTTTAACATATGTGCAAAATTTGGATTCTAGAAGGAAAAACCACCAATTAGTTTGTAAAAATGTGCCAAGGCAATTTCTAAACATGTCTAGGAGTTATTGGAAGGATTTATGCCTATAAATAGAAGGGTTTTGTGAAGGAATTTCACCCTAGATCATTTCTAGCCCTAAAGTCTAAGAGAGAGATATTTTGAGATGATGTCTTCATGGGAAATGGATTTGAAGAAGAAGGAAAAAACCATGAGGAATAAACTCATTAGTCAAAGTGCACAAGAGATGTATAACAGTTTCTTAGTCGTTAGTATTGAAGGGATATCCGAGAAGATCAACAAAATTGAAAATACCATGTCTTTACTGGAGACTAAGGTATTGGAGATTCATGCAAATCTTGAGCATATTGGATGGCAATTGAAAATGCAATTTAGCTACACTAGTTATATATAGGATCTGGATAAGGAGATGTTTCTTAAGCAAAAGTGGATTGAAGAAGATTTTATTAGAGAACGTCTCCACCGGCCGTTTTGTCAACTTTATATTCAAATTGCCCCAGAAGAGACTAATGAAAGACCTGAGTTTATCCCATCAAATGAAGAGTGAAATTAAGTTCTATGTTTGAGTATATTTATTTAGAGTCATTGTGTTTACATGTTAGTGCTTGTTTTTAGTGTTTATTACTTTTTATGAGTTTAATTGTGAAATGATTGTTAAGTGTTTGAATTTAGGAAAATTTTCTCATCCAAGACTATTTGGAGTGAGAATTAAGTGTTAATTATATTTGTACTCGTTTGTGAATTAATACAAGTTTGTCTGTGTGAAAATTTGTGTTTTTTTTAGCCTTAAATTGAAATAGTTATTATGGAAAATTTTGAGAGAGAGGGGAGTTATAGGAAGTTGAAAATAGTCATTTAAGTGCTATGAGACCATTTAAAGGGGGTTTACTTAGGCAAATAGTCCATTATACTTTAATTTAAAAATTTTGAAAGTCGTGCACTTGCGCCTAAGCGCCACATTTTGTTCTTAAGCACGAGCCAACCCGATAGGCAAGCACCTAAGTACCATTTTTCCATGCTTAAGTGCTGGTTCACGAAAATCGGTTCACGAACAGTTAAAAGTGAAATTTCATCCCGAAAATCACCATTTTTAACTCCACCGTCACCTTTAACCTCTCAAGTTCGCAATTTTTGTGGGCTAGGGCACATTGAAAGTGAAGGTTTCATTGTGGAATCAAATGAAATTTGCTAGATCCAAGTTCCTTGGGGTAAGAGCTTTACTTCTATGTAAAAATTTTGGATTTTCATCATGTATTTTGAGCACATTCGGAGAAATTTGAAAATCCACTATTCATGGTGAAAAATGAGGAAAAATCTATGGAAATTGCATTGGAAGTTTAGTTTGTGCTTTTGGAAGTTTAGTTTACTAGTTTAGACATGATTTTTGAAGATATTTATGGAATTTATAAAATTTGTAGAATGACACCAAGAATGAAGAGGAGCAAAGGAAAGAGCCCTTTCGATTCGAGTAAATTTGTTAGTTTGAATGCTCAAGATCGGTACAATGATGCGTTTCATTCATGAAAACTGATTCAGAAGCGATGTTTTAAGAATCCAGGTGGAGAAGCGAAAGATCTGATTGTTCGGTATTCAGGTCCTAATCAAAAAGTCCTATATTATTTGATNTTCAAAACAGGCTCTTGGAAGAGCTTGTGGGGTAACAAGACCTGTGATTGCTTGTTCAGTTACCAGCAACGAGGGCAGCCAACTGAAATCACAGATCCAGCAACTGAAGGTAATATGTGATGACTTTCCCTTTAATGATCCTTTAAACATTAAACTCAAACATTTACATAAAGCAACCGCTTCGTTGTCAAAAAAGAAAAAAAGAAAAAAACGATTCAATTTTGATTCATCTAATGTCCTAGAAGATTTTTTTATGGAATTTGCTGGAAATCAAAGTGGTTTTTTGTTCAGAATGAGTTTGGTTAGAAGTAAAAAAGCAACTAATGAGCTCAATGTTGCTTGGATTGAACTTAATTAAGCCAAGCTCAGATTATATTGTAGTCTATATATATATATATATGTGTGTGAGAAAGAGAGAGAGAGAGTGAATTAGTTGATTCAGAATGTATAATGCATGTTGGCTTAAGAATGTCTTTGATGATTCAGAATCAATATTTGAGCCATGCTTGCAAAAATCAAAATCAAATTTATCATGACTTGACTCAGGGCTGAGTATCAAATTGAATTGCATCAAGTAGGTATTGAACCCGAGTCTGATCAGCTCGATATTATCAGCCCTACTTTTGAGGTTTTTTTTGGGCACTATTGCTTTACTTTTTTTTTTTTTTTTTTGCTTGAATGCTATTATTATTATTTTTATTGAATTAGCTTAAAAGCGCATAATTCCCGTAATCTACAGGATGCAATTGAGAAGCTGCTCATCTAAATGGTGAAACATTCCAGAATGAAGGGCCTCGGTAGAAGAGTTGTTTGGAGGCTTGGACTGATATTCTGTAGGCTTCTTAAGATTATAGTATTACTGGAACCAGATGCTTGTTCCTAAGAAAATATGATGTCTACAGTCTATGATATTCCTTATCTGTAGTTTGTAAACTTAAGTTAGTGTGTGCTTCTCAAAACATATGAATGTGCATTTTCTTGAAGTATAAAATTATACATATTGCATTAAATAAAAGATTGTAAGAACCTTCATTGAAACATAAATTTATAAATTTTCATAAAAATATTAAAAAGATGATTTCAATAAATCTATGAGAATTTTATGAATGAATATTTTGATGGATATATTAGTTAAGATGCACGAGTGTTCAAATTTTATGGATGAAAATAAGACTGATGCCCACTAATTAAAGTTTCCAAATGCTAATATTTAAGGTTGTAGAAGATGTGATTTGTATATTTTATCTAATCTTGTCTACACTTATAAATTCAAAACATTTCTCATCCATTCTCCCTTGAAAGATCGTTATAAATGAATGCTTCGAGAGTCATGATATTCAAACATCTCAAAAAATGATCAGCACGCTCAGATCTCTATACATCAAAAGTTAACTACAGTTCTCTTTCAAAAATGTATTTTAGAACTGCTGTTCATGCTTTCATTATCCTGTCGTCATCAAATTTGAAAAAAAAAGAAAATGAAAACAATAAAGCTTGGTCGTCTTTCTGGCTAGCTTGTATATGATTGCAACCATTAGGCGGGGATGCAGTAAACATGGCATCTTTGCTTTATACGAGTTAAAGCAATATAATTTGTTTGACTCTAGCACCAATATGAAGTTGGATGGGTGGGGGGAATTGTACCAACTCCGGCACCCATATTAGTGCTAATACAAAACAAAAATTAGCATGTCATGACCTATGTCTATTAAGACGAACACTTTGGGGGAATGTATCAAGCCAAACATTGTTACTAGACTTGATGCGAATAAGAGATCTAATGCATGCCAACCATAGCATTTATACCAAAGTAGACATGCATGGGGGATATACTAAACCTGGCGTCCATACTAGAATTGATAAAAACCAAAAAACTAGAATATATAAACCCCAATGTTTATTTCAAAGCAAAAATGAATGCGTGAGCGAATCACTAGGATTGGGGGTGCTAGAGTACCAAACCTAGAGTGTATATCATAAATTCAAGGAAAACTAAAAAAAAAAAATATCCTTGATATATGTACCATGGAGGACATATTAGATATATTAAGCCTATGATCTTAACTAAGCCACTACCATAACAATTGCTATAAGATTGCACCAATNAATTTCTTTGTAAGGCACACATCGTCTCATTACTAAATCATTGCATTGTTTATACAAATATAGGTCATTCCACAAAAAAGATTTTGTATCAGGAATGAATTTTTTTCCTGTTGCTTTGTTAATTCATATGGTAAAATACCACTAACAATATAATTTATAATATCAGCATACCACGATATTTCCCATCCTTTTACAGTATATAGTTGTTCATCAAGAAAAGTTTCATTATTTTTCTTCTAAATAAAAAATTTCTTCATGATCTAGCCTAGATAGATGATCAACAAGTTGATTATTAGTCATTTTCCTATCGAATACTACAAAATCAAACTCTTGCATTAGAAGTACGCATCTAATTAATTTTGGTTTTGCATCCATCTTTTGCATTAAATATTTAATAGCCAAAAGGTCAATATGCATAACACATTTAGCTCCAATCAGATATGGCCTAAACTTATCAAAAATATAAATAATGGCTAATAACTCTCTTTCAGTAGTGGTATATTTAATTTGAGCATCACTAAAAGTCTTACTAGCATAGTATATAACTTTAAAAATCTTATCTTATCTTTGCCCTAATACAACTCCAATTGCATAATCACTAACATCACACATTAATTCAAACAGTTTCTTCCAATCAGGTGAAACAATTATATGAGAAGTGATCAATTTTTTCTTTAAAGTTTCAAAGACTTTTAGGCAATCTTAGTTAAAGTCAAATTTTGTATCTTTTTCTAGAAGTTGGCATAAAGGTTTTGTAATATTTGAAAAATCTCTAATATATGACCTGTCAAACCCAACATGTCCTAAAAAGCTCTTAACTCCTCTTATTGTAGTAGGTGCAGGTAGGTTTGATTTAACTTGAATTTTTGCAGGATCTACTTCCAAGCCATTTTCTGAAATTTTATGCCCAAGCACAATTCCTCCTGCAACCGTAAATTGACATTTTTCCCATTTTAATATGAGATTAGTGTTTTCACATCATTCTAGAACTTTCTCTAAATGATTCATACATATTTCAAATGAAGTTCCACATATAGAAAAATCATCCATAAAGACTTCAATCCTTTTTTCACTTAAATCACAAAAAATTGACATCATACTTCTTTGAAATGTTCCAAGTGCATTATATAATCCAAAGGGCATTCGTAGACAAGCAAATGTTCCATAAGAACTAGTAAATGTTGTTTTCTCTTGATCCTCAAGAGCAATAGGTATTTGATGATAACTGGTATATCCATCTAGGTAACAAAAATATATGTGCCTAGCCAATCTATGCAACATTTGATCCAAAAAGGGAAAATGATCATTTCTAGTGGAAGAAATCAATTTTCTATAATCTAAGCAGATCCACCATCCAGTAACTTGTGTTGTTGTTATTAATTCATTATTCTCATTTTTCACTACAGTCACACCTCTTTTGTTTGGAACACAGTTAATTGGACTAACCTAAGCACTGCCTGAAAAAGGATATATTATTCCAGCATCTAACCATTTTGAAATCTCTTTCTTAACAACTTCTTTCATCATAAGATTCAATCTCCTTTGAGGATCAGCTCTTGGTTTATGTTGATCTTCCAATAAAATTCTATGCATACAAATTGAAGGACCAATTCCTTTAATATCAACTAATGTCCAACCAAAGGCTTTTTTTATATCTTCTTAATGTTTCCAAAAATTATTTTTCTTGTGTATCAGTTAATTATGAGGATACTATAACAGGTAATGTAGATAAATCTCTTAAAAATACATACTTCAAATCTGTAAGGAGTGTTTTCAATTTTAGTTTAGGTGGTTTATCAATAAATGAAATCAAATTATTATTACTTTCTATAGAGCCTAACAATTCAAATTTTTTCTAAACATAATCCAAATCTTTTTTACTCACTTCAGTAGATTCATTTTGAATTTTACTCATCTTGATATTTCAAATATTCCTTTTCAAAATTCTTTTTTGAATGTCTTCTTGAAATATTCATGGCTTAAATATTCATTAATATTCACTCTGAATCTTTCCATCTCTTGCTATTTTGCAGGGCATCTCATTGATTTTGTAATATTCAAATATAATCTCTTGATCACTAACTCTAATGGTTAGTTCTCCTTTGTGAACATCTATCAAAGCTCTTCCTGTAGCAAGGAATGGTTTTCTTAAAATGGTAGGAGTTTCCTTATCTTCCTCCATATCTACAACAACAACAACAACAAAGCCTTAATCCCACTAAGTGGGGTTGGCTACATGAATTCTTTTTCTCTATGTTGACATCACTTTTGGTTGAGATTTAATTTTTCTGCTTAAGTAACCTAAGGTCTAGCCATAGGACTTTCCTATTGACTATTCTTAAAAAACTAGAAAAGGAACCCTCACCATTAGAAATTCCAAACTCTTCTCTACTCAACTTGATATTCCACATATTGATCTTAACCTCCAGCACTTAGTAGGTGGCGTCATTATGAGGGAACTCAAGATGAGTCACCCTTAAGATTGCTGGAACTTAGGGTTGACCTTGGGTGTTGGCCTAGGGCTTAAGGTACATACTTGCCCTCATAATCACTCACAATTCAAAACTTAAACTTTTAGGCTTTGGTCCCTTGATACTTTTGGGAGACTCATTCAGGTGGTCCCCTAAACCCACTAGTCCTAGGCTAGGGTTTAGCTAAGACCACTACATAGAGGACCTAAAATGGGGTTTTCATTGGTCCATAGCTTATTGATGGTGGTTGGGACTCCCACTCTACCAAGATACCCAACCTAGCATTTTTCCCCTAAACTCGCCCAAATTACCTAGATACCCTTGGGACCCTACATTTGGCCAAAATTCTCAAATTTAGCCAAAATATGCAAATTGGTTCAAAAATCATTTCAAACACCTTGACAACACCCAAACTACCCAAAATAACAAAAATTTGCAAAATTACCAAAATACCCCTCCTTAGCCCAAAATTCCAAAAATTTCAAAAAATTCTCAAAACCTCTTCAATATTCCTAGTTTTATTTTCCTCAACTACCACATGACCCAATTTGGCCAATTTGATCATCTTTGACCAATACCCCCAAATTGCCTTCTAAAGACCCATTTTTTCCCCCAAATCCACCTCAATTGTCCATCAATTTGATCACAATCTCCCCAAATTTCAATCCCAAACTCAAATTCACCCTCAACGTGACCAAAATAAACCAAATCTAAGCCCAATTGGTCCATGATGTAAACCCAATTTTGATTTAGATCATGACTTGGTTCCACCAAATTGAACTCATGGTCAACTCAACTTGCCACAATTTGTGTTGCAAAACCTTCATAATATTCCCATACATCAAAGTTGATCTTCATTTGGCCTTGGTGAGGCCTCAATTTCATTTGATTTCAACCTAAGTCCAAAAAGCCCCAACTTTGCCCCAAATTGGCCATGTCTTAAAATCTCACCAAATTGATGGCCTTAGCCCCAAAATTTCCAATCTATTCTTTCATGAAAAATCTTCAAAACATCTCTCTTGATCATTTGGATCATTCAATTTGGACTTATCCCAAGGCTAACCCAACCTAGACCCAAGTCTAGCACAACATGCCCAAATTGACCAAATTTAAAAAATCCTCCAAATTGACCCTCCAATTGAACTCAAAATCATTTCAATTCTTCACCAAAAATCTTCATAACAATCATATACACAATTTTGATAAATTAATTGGNATTCAAAATCATGACATTTTTGGATAATTTCCTGAATTTCTTTGTAAGGCACACATCGTCTCATTACTAAATATTTGCATTGTTTGTAAGAATCTGGGTAATCCCAAAAATAAGATTTCACATCATGAATGAATTTATTTTCCTGATGTTTTGTCAGTCCATATGGTAAAATACCACTAACAATATAATTCATAATATCAACATACCACAATATTTCTCTTCCTTTTACAACATAAAGTTATTTTTCAAGAAAAGTTTCATTAATCGCTTTTTCCAAATCAATTCTTTCTTCATGTTCTAGCTTAAATAGATAGTTAGCAATTTGATTATTAGACCCTTTCTTATCGACTACTACAAAATCAAACTCTTGCATTAGAAGTACCCATCTAATTAATCTTGGTTTCACATTCTTCTTTTGTATTAAATATTTAATAGCCGAGTGGTCAGTATGCACAACACATTTAACTTCAATTAGATATGACCTAAACTTATCAAAAGCATAAACAATGGCTAATAATTCTCTTTGAATAGTGGTGCAGTTAATTTGAACATCATTAAGAGTCTTACTAGCATAGTATATGATTTTAAAAATCTTGTCATATCTCTGCTTAAAACAGCTCCAATTGCATTATTACTTGCATCACATATTCATTCAAAAAAGTTTATCTCAATCAGGTGAAACAAGTATAGGAGTAGTGATCAATTTTCCTTGAAAGTTTCAAAGGCTTTAAGGCACTCTTGGTTAAAGTCCAATTTTGTATCCTTTTCCTAGAAGTTGGCATACAAGCTTTGTAATTTTTGAAAAATCTTTAATATATCGTCTGTAAAATCCAACATGTCCTAAAAAGCTTCTAACTCCTCTTACAGTAGTAGGTGAAGCTAAGTTTGATATAACATGTATTTTTGTAGGATCTACTTCCATGTCATTTTCTGAAATTTTATGTCAAAACACAATTCCTCCTACAACCATAAATTGACATTTTTCTTAGTTTATAAGAGATTAGTGTTTTCACATAGTTCTAGAATTTTCTTTAAATGTTTTAAACATATTTCAAATGAAGTTCCAAATACAGTAAAATCATCCATAAAGACTTTAATCCCTTTTTCAATTAAATCACTGAAAATTGACATCATACATCGTTGAAATATTGCAGGTGCATTAAAAAATCCAAAGTGCATTCGCCAAAAGCAAAAGTTCCATAAGGACTAGTAAATGTTGTTTTCTCTTGATCATTTGGAGCAATAGGTATTTGATGATAACTGGTATATCCATCTAGAAAATAAAAATATCTATGCCCAACCAGCCTATCCAACATCTGATCCAAGTAAAGGAAAATGATCCTTACTGGTGGCAGAATTTAATTTTCTATAATCTATGCATATCCGTCATTCAGTGACTTGTCTTGTGGGTATTAATTCATTATTCTTATTTTTCACTTCAGTCACACCTTCTTTCTTTGGAACACAGTGAATTAGACTCACCTAGGCACTATCTGAAAAATGATATATTATTCTAGCATCTAACCACTTTAAAATCTCTTTCTTGATAACTTCTTTCATCATAGGATTCAATCTCCTTTGAGGATCAGCTCTTTGTTCATGTTGATCTTCCCTAAAATTCTATGCATAAACATTGAAGGACTGATTACTTTAATATCAGCTAATGTACATCCAAAGGATTTCTTATATCTTCTCGAAGTTTCTAACAAATGTTGTTCTTGCGTTGCAGTTAATTCTAAGGATACTATAACAGTAATATGGATAAATCTCCTAAGAATGCATAATTTAAATGGGTAGGAAGTGTTTTCATTTCTAGTGCAGGTTTCTCAATATATGAAATTAAATTCTTGTTACTTTCTGTAGGATCTAACATTTCAAATTTTTCCTGAACATAATCCAAAATTTCATTACTCACTTTGGTAGATTCATCTTGAAATTTATCCTCATCTTCATATTCTAAATATTCTTTTTCAAATTTCTTTTCGGATGTCTTCTTAAAATATTTATGGCTTAAATATTCATTGATATCCATTTTGAAACATTCAATCTCTTGCTCTTTTGTAGGGTATCTCATTGATCTTGTAACATTAAATGTTACCTTTAGATCACTAACTCTCATAGTTAGTTCTCCTTTCTGCACATCTATCAAAGCTCTTCCAGTGGTAAGGAATGATCTTCTTCAAATGATAGGAATTTATTTATCTTCCTCCATATCTAATACAATAAAATCCACAGGAAAGATAAATTTATCAACTTTTACCAAAACATCCTCTATAACTCCTTTAGGATAAGTAATCGAACGATAAACTAACTGAAGAGTTACAGTTGTAGGTGACATATCTCCTAAACCTAACCTCTAAAAATTGATAAAGGCATAAGATTAATACTTGCTATTAAATCAAACAAAGTTTTTCCAAAAAATCTTTCACCAATAACATAAGGTATAGTAAAACTACCAAGATTTTTTAGTTTTTCAGGAAGCTTTTTCAAAATTATAGCGATACACTCCTCGCTGAGTGCAACAGTCTCATTATCTACAAACTTTCTTTTCTTATCAAGAATGTCCTTCATGAACTTCACTTAGCTTGATATTTGTTTCAAAGCTTAAAAAATGGAATGTTTATCATTAATTTCCTTAATATTTCTAAAAATTTTGAAAATTCATTATCTCTATTTCTCTACTTCAATCTTTGAGGAAATGAATGTGGTGATCTTTCTATAGTGATTTTCATTGGTTTAATAGAACATTCTAACTCAAAATGAAAATCTTCACAAGATTTTTCATTTTTCACCTCATCTTTTTCAAATTTAACTTCCACTTCTTTTTGAACTCTTGTTTCCAATTATTTTCCACTTCTCAGTTGAATAGCCTTAATTTGCTTTTTTTCTAATCTTTAGGATTTACTTCAACATTACTAGGCAACGTTCCTGGAGTTCTATTGCTAAGTGCAGTAGCAATACATCTCAATTAATTTTTCATGTTTCTAATTGCAGTTCCTTGACTTTGTAATTGACTTCCCATTTGCAATATCAATTCTTCCATTGAAAACATTTTCTCCTTACTCTGCAAATTATTAAAACATGAAGGGTAATAAGGTTTATAAGTTGGATTCTCTTGATCGTTGGAGTTTCCCAATGAGTTCGCAGTGTTGTTTCTCCATTGGGGTTTTGCAATATTAGAGTTATTGTTACTCCAACTAAAATTTGGATGATTCTTCCAACCAGGATTATAATAATTGGAATAAGGATTATTAGAACGATTACTTTTTGCATTTAAGGTCTCATAAAAAGATTGAGATTCTATCATTTGTCCCAATGAGTTTTCTTCAAGCACATGTGATGTCTGAGAATAATTCATTTGATATTGATCTATCTTTTTCGATATAACAACTATTTGGGCAGCTAACATAAATATTGCATCCGAATCATGAATAATAGCTACTCTTTTTGGATTTACCCTTTAAGAGGGCAATTGAAAATTATTAGTAGTCATTTTTAAAATTAAAGAATATGCTTCACAAATGGTTTTGAAATTAATGATTCACCAGCATCAAT
The DNA here is from genome assembly GCA_002079205.1 of Phalaenopsis hybrid cultivar. NCBI lineage: Eukaryota > Viridiplantae > Streptophyta > Magnoliopsida > Asparagales > Orchidaceae > Phalaenopsis > Phalaenopsis hybrid cultivar. The sequence goes on along the minus strand of JXCR01137616.1, from coordinate 61,171 downwards.
GTCAATTATCGATCTAAGAGATCCAACCAATCTATTATAAAAAGTTTGAATTATTAACCAATATGACAACACATAGTGTGGACACTTCTATAGAAGATTCTTAAATCTTTCCTAGGCTTCATAAATTAATTCTCCTTTAAACTGACAAAAATATGTAATATCGTTTATAAGCTTAGCAGTTTTTGAAGGTGGGAAATATTTAGATAAAAGTTTTTGTGATAAGTATCCGCAAGTTTTGATAGATCCAAATGCTAACGAGTTTAACCACATCTTAGTTGTATCCCTTAGTGAAAAAGGAAAAAGTCTAAGTCTAACGGCATCATTCGATACTCCATCATATTTAAATGAAGCACACAATTCTAGAAAACTAGCAAGGTGTAAATTATGATCTTCAGTTGGTGTTCCTCCAAATTGATTGTTTTGTACCATTTGAATAATAGCAGGTTTAAGCTCAAATGACTGGACCGCTACAACAAGTTTTTATATGCTTAAATAGATTTCATTTGCTGTAGGATTAACATAATCTCTTAAAGGTCTTTGATGATGTTCATTTTTATTTCTAGCATTAATTGAGTTGCAAGCCATTTTTCTAAAATGATATATCTCTTTTTGTTGGTTTTTAATTTTTCTAATAGTTCTTTCTAACTCCGAATCATAAGGTACAAAATTGTCAGGTCTTACACTGCGCATAAACAAACACAATAAGTAATTAAAATAAGCAAACAAACTAAAATATAAAAATATTCGAACTAAACTACAAATAAATTTTTTTAAATAAAATAATTTAAATTATAAAATAACTTACTAATACTTTCCATTACTTCCCTGACAACGACGCCAAAAACTTAATGCGCCCCTGATGTGTGCTATTTTTCTGCGTGTTTTATGAAAATTTAAATCCCCGACAACGACGCTAAAAACTTGATGCGGGCGGATTTAGTGTGCTATTTTTTTTGCAAATATTTTTCAATATTACAATATACACACAATAAATATAATAGTAAATATGCAATTTAATCCCAACTAAATAACTTTAATGAAAATAGTTTTATTTTTTTTAATCTTTAAACTACAAAATCCCCTAAAAATAACGCAAGTATATATATCTCTCAAGTAATAAAGGGTTCTAATGGAGTCCTAAATATCGTTCCCACATGGAATTTGGAAATGCTTATAAGTAAATTCTTATGATTACTACAATTTAAACTACAAAAGTGAAGTACAAAATTTGAATGTATAGTAAATGAGTGATAGCTAAATAAAATGCAATTAAAAGAATAAGTTAATTAAACTAATTGTTAAACTTTCAAAAGTAAACTTATGAGAACTAAATAAAGTTTTTGCAACGAATAGTTCAAATTTTAAAAATCATACTTTCCTTTTATAATGAGTATATGGATTGTAAAGAATTTAAAATCATTGAAAAAATATAAAGAAATTGTTTTGTGCCAAATAGGAGCAATCCTATTTTTTACTCTCTTTCAAGTGCATGAAGAACATTGATTAATTCAGTGTTTGGTCCAAAATTCATTGTTTAAGCTGGGAGGATGTCGGCTGCCACTCCAAAGCTCCCACTACTCCATTACTTGAGGGCTAACAATCTCACATTAGTTTTTAATCAACTGGACCAAATTTGAGATTTTAATCTGTCACCTTAAAATCTCCAATCCTGCATCCAATATAGTATATTTCTTTATTTATTTGCACTCAACCCCATGGATGACATCCTCTCCCATGGAATGAAATATGATTCTCACTGTGTTGTAGGAATCATATCCCTTTTAGAACATATATTTCTCAACACATTTTAACATTTTATTTGACCAAGTAAATGAGGATCAGAGTTTAAATCATCACGAATTTTTACATTTAAAACCGTATAAAACAAAATCAATACTTCACAAAACCAAATTTTATTGTAGGGAGAATGATAGAGAAGACTACTCAGAATTCATGAGAAGGATATAACAAAACACAAATTATATATATAAAAACAAGTTTACAAAAAAAGAAATAAAAGGAAAAAACTTATCTCACAATCTTTCCCAAGCAAATCCTTAAAAGTTCACTTCAAGAACTTTTCCTCTTTACAAGCACTCTCAATTCTCTCGTAGAAAAGTAATGAAGAAGAAATCTCTCACCTTCCCTCTCTTGTTACAATCCTTGAAGAAAACCCTTGAATTTCTCTCTCTCTCTCTCTCTCTCTCTCTCTCTTGCCGTCTTCAAAAATCCCTCACTCACCTCTTACTCATGCCCCCTCTCAAGCCCTAGACTTCCCTTTCTTTTATTAGAGGCTGCCTCCCTCCAAAAAGAATTCAAAATTTTCTCCAAAAATTCTATCAAAAAGTCAACCCTTTTGAATTCAAAAGACATTTCTATTGATTCAAGAGACATATCCCTTCATAAAAGAACCTTTCAAAGTGTCTAAATGCATTGAATAACTCCATGGGGTGTTTAAACAAGTGTCCCCTTCAAAATTCATGCAAAATTTGTCCCAAACTACCTTGATCCACAAAAAGTCATCTCTAGTGCTTCAGGCACTGACACCAACTTTCTTAAGACATCATTGTTCTGGGTTTTGGCACTTTAGACACCAACTCTATGTCAAATGGCGTGCCAGGCGCCAGTTCTGGCTCTTCAAGAGTTAGCTCTCTGTAAAGTGGCGCTTCAGGCGCCAGTTCTGGCGCTAGAATCTCAAAATTTGCTATTTTGGCTCCAAATTTCATCTTTTTTGCTACTTTTGCTCCAAATGCCTAAAATTAATATGCCTGCAATAAAAAAATAAAAATATCTGTCTTTAAAGTGCAATATCACAAAAAATAAGCATAAAATGTATACTTAAAATAACATATTATTTTGGTGTATCAGGTTTCACTTAAGTTTTAGTGTCTATTTCAAATTTTTTGGGTTGAAAAATTTGAGATTATTTATAATTTATTAACCGATTAAGTTTTTTTGTTTATTTTTATTTTTGTTTTGGATGATCCAATCAAGATTCTATGGTTCCATCGTCCCAGAACATTATGTTTGTAGTTTGACCAGTTACAAGTGATTGGAAGATATTTTTTTAGCAACCATGGGTTGCCTCCTCCAAAATATCTTATCAGACCAGGTTTCTTATTAGGCTCCAGGATTAAGTTTTGAAGTTGTTTAAGGTGAATTTTAAGTCATTTGTGTTTTAGAATAATTCATGTCAAGTTGAACTAATCTAACATAAGGTTCTAAATAACTTAAGTTAACCTAAATTATGTTGGCTTTAAAGTTCAATTTGGTTTGAACCTATGGTGTAGGGTCACTTAGACTCAATTTGGGTTAAACTTAAGGTTTATAGTCACTTAGGTTCAATTTGAATTGAATCTAAGGTTTAGGGTCACTTAGGTTCAATTTGGGTTGAACCTAAGGTTTAGGGTCATTTAGGTTCAATTTGTGTTGAACATAAGGATTAGGGTTGGTTAGGTTCAATTTGGTTTGAGCCCAAGCTTTAGGGCCATTTAGGTTCAATTTGGGTTGAACCTAAGGTTTAAAATTGGTTACATTCAATTTGGGTCGAACCTAAGGTGTAAGTTCACTTAGGTTCAATTTGGGTTGAACCTAAGGTTTAGGTTAAGTCTAAATTAGCTTAGGTTTGAGGGAAAAGGGTTATGTTTAAGGATTGGGGGTAAGGCTAATTTGGTTAAGTCTTTAGGTTGGTTTAAGCTTAATTTGATTAAAGCTTAGATTAAACCTAATAGTCTAATGTGAATTAGACATAATTATGATTTATGATCACTTAAGCCTAATTTAAATAAGGCTTAAGAGAATAATTAAGTCTAATATGGTTTAGACTTAATTAGGGTTTGAAGTTACTTAAGCTTAATTTGGGTAAGCTAAAGAGTTTAATTAGGTCTAATTAAAATTATACCTAAATAGTGTTTAAAGGTTAATTAAGCCGAATGTAAGTAAGGCTTAAATGATTTAATTAGATCTAATTAGGGTTAGACCTAATTAGGGGTTACTATTAATTAAGCCTAATGTAAGTAAGGCTTAAATGGTTTAATTATGTCTAATTAGATTTAAGGGTTAATTAAGCCTAATGTAAGTAAGAATTAAAAAGTTTAATTAGTTCTAATTAGGGTTAGACCTAATTATGTTTTAAGGGTTTATTAAGTTGAATGTAAGTAAGGCTTAAAGGTTTATAGGTCTAACTAAGGTTAGACCTAAATAAGGTTTATATATTAGTTAAGCCTAACGTAAGTAAAGATTAACAGGTTTAGTTAGGTCTAATTAGGGTTAGACCTAATTAAGGTCTAAGGTTAGTTAAACTTAATGTAAGCAAAGCGTAACAGGTTTAATTAGGTTTAAATAGGGTAGGACCTAATTAAGGTTTAATGGTTATTTAAGCCTAATTTAAGTAAGGCTTAACAAGTTTAAGTAGGTCTAATTAAGGTTATACCAAATTAAGGATTAAATGTTAGTTAAGCCTAATGTAAGTCAGGCTTAACAAGTTTAATTAGGTCTAATTAGGGTTAGACCTAATGAAGGTTTGAATGTTAGTTTAGTCTAATGTGAGTAAGGCTGAACATGTTTAATTAAGTCTAATTAGGGTTAGACCTAATTAAGGGTTAAAGGTTGGTTAAGCTTAATGTAAGGCTTAACTGATTTATTAGGCCTAACTAGGGTTAAACATAATTAAGGTTTAAAGGTTAGTTAAGCTTAATGTAAGTAAGGCTTAACAGTTTAATTATGTCTAATTAGGGTTAGACCTAATTAAGGTTTAGAGGTTAGTTAATCTTAATGTAAGTAAGGCTTAATAGGTTTAATTAGGTCTAACTAGAGTTATACATAATTAAGGTTTAAAGGTTTGTTAAGCCTAATGTAAGTAAGGCTTAACAAGTTTAATTAGGTCTAACTAGGGTTAGACCTAATTAAGGTTTAAAGATTTGTTAAGTCTAACGTAATTAAGGATTAAAATATAAACACATAAAAATACTAAAAAATGGCGAATCACTGCTATTATGTAGTAATTCCTTAAGTAAATTCNAAGGTTTAGAGGTTAGTTAAGCTTAATGTAAGTAAGGCTTAATAAGTTTAATTAGGTCTAACTAGAGTTAGNAAGGTTTAGAGGTTAGTTAAGCTTAATGTAAGTAAGGCTTAATAAGTTTAATTAGGTCTAACTAGAGTTAGATATAATTAAGGTTTAAAGGTTTGTTAAGCCTAATGTAAGTAAGGCTTAACAATTTTAATTAGGTCTAACTAGGTTTAGACCTAATTAAGGTTTATAGATTTGTTAAGTCTAATGTAATTAAGGCTTAAAATATAAATCACATAAAAATACTAAAAAATGGCTAATCACTGCTATTATGTAGTAATTTCTTAAGTAAATTAAATAAACTAAATGAAATTATTAAATAAATAAAATAAAATTCCCACTTTTTTTCACTCTCTTCAGCACCCTCACATCTCCTTTCCAACACCACCCAAGCCAAACCCCACTCTAACTTCAAATTTTTGAAAATTTTCTACACCTACCTACACCCGCTGCAACCATTCACAATTGCTACACAAATGAGCTTCATTTTTAAATCCTCTACATTTTCAAAATTAAATCCAATTTANCGCTGCAACCATTCACAATCGCTACACAAATGAGCTTCATTTTTAAATCCTCTACATTTTCAAAATTAAATCCAATTTCNAAATTTTCTACACCTACCTACACCCGCTGCAACCATTCACAATCGCTACACAAATGAGCTTCATTTTTAAATGCTCTACATTTTCAAGATTAAATCCAATTTCACCCAAATTCTCATACTTCCTCACATACACACCCTTCAATTAATCAAACATTTCCACACCAAGGCTATCAAAGTTAGGTTCTCCCATTGGCCAAATGACCACACAAAATCTACAAAATCAGCCTTAAAGTCACTTGCCAATCCTAGAAAAATCCACCCAAGTTTAAGGACCAAGTCCACTCAATCTCAAGGCACAAGTTTTGAACCTAAAGACAAGCCTATGTTACTGAAATCCAAGCCATATGCGAGCCAAAACAAGATATGTTAAGCCAACAATCGTGGACCAATTATTGGTGTAACCAATTCCTCCAAGTGACTCACTCTGATTGGCTCATTCCATAACATCCTTGAATATTTTAAGCACCTGCAAAGGCTACCCCAAGCTAGCCCAACCACTTGGATTCTTACATTGGAAGCTATGCACATCTTGAAGCACAAGTTGAGCGCCCTCATTGGAAGCACACTAATTTTAACCAAATATGTGTAAATTCATCATTGACCAGTGTCTATGACCTTTCCACAACATCAAGCCACCATGGTGCCCTAAGCTTGTCTTGAGCCAAACTTGAGCCCAAACATCTATAAATACCTTCTTTGGTTGAGGCATTGCGTTGATCTTAATTAGTCATCAAAGCTCTGCCAAAATCACTTCTAAACCATAGCCTAGCCCCATCTTACACTCCCTTCCATTTTGAACCAGAGCCACCATTAATTCTCTAATTTTTTAGCCAACCTAACCCAACATAACTTCAATTACCCATACCAATTCTAAAATTCTCCAATCTAAGCTCATTATAAGCTTTTCTAGACTCTAAACCTAATCCTCTATTAAAATGTTACCATCTTGAGCCCTCTAACCCACTTCAAGGCAACCATACGAGACTCTCGATCAAGAACTTGTAAAGGATTCAATTCAAAATGACCAGAGCATAGAAAGGTGAGAGGAGCTGACCCAACCATTCCAAATAAATCTAATTGGAAAACTCATCACAAGTCATGATATTTTTGAAAAATTAGTTCTAGTTCTCGAGTAGCTGGTCCTTTATGAAAGCAACTTTTAAATCTTAAAGATTTGATCGTATGATGGAACACTAAGGATCTAAAGGTCCTACTGGATGGATAAGATCTTAGGATCATGCGCTAGATAGATTTGATCATGCATTTTCTCCCAGGCGACTTGCATTCACCATCCCATCTAGGATGATGAATTGATGCCATCCATTTTCATCTATTTTAAATTGAGGGCCACAATCAAATCATATGAGAGAACCACATATCCTTCAGAATAGTAGATCATCAACCAACGTGGAAAACCAATGATCGGCTAACAAACCGCAAATAGATGTGTGTAAAGTAAATAATGGTGGAGCTAATGGAAGGTTGAGGTGGCATTGTGGTTCTAAACTGCAAATAGACTTGCATTAATATATAATCTTTAAAATTACTTTAAAAATTCAAAAATAAATATAATAATAGAAAATGAACTGAATTCAGTAAAACAAAAATGATAAAACAAAAATAAAATCAGAATGAAATGGCTCTTAATAATTTAATACTTAATTAAAAACCAAAAAATCATTAAAAAATTATTGGAAATCTAAACTAATAAAAAATTTATTAAAATTTGGACCAATTGATGCCTCCAAACTAAGTGAGCTCCCTTAATTTTGCAAAGAACATAAATAAATAAATAACTTATAAATTACAATTTATTACAAAAATTAACAATTAATTATAGAATAAAATTAAATAAATAAACAAAAATAAGAAAAGTATAAGATCAAGTAGAAATTTCAAAAAAATCTTTAACATAGAAGGTTGAACAATAAAATAGTGATTTCATTAAACAGTTTTGGAGAAGGTAAGGGCCTATTTGTAAATGTGCAATTGACACTTTTAACCAATTGTTTCCAAATCTCATTAAAATTAGAGAACTCCACTTCTAAATTTTGATGTTATGATCTATTGAAAAGTTGAAATGAAATGATTAAGTTGGATTTTGAATTGAAAGGAAAACTTGTGGAGGAGGGTATGTATGTAATTATTTGAAATGTTGAAAAATTGCTCTCCATAGTTCATTAAATGTTCTAATTGATGGAAATGGTTGAATGTAAAACCTAATTTAAAATCACAAATGAGTTGTTAAATTTCATTCGAAAATTATAATTTATATGTTTAAATGTAAAAGTGAAAATATTTTGTAAATTTTCCAAAACTTATAAATATATCATTCCCACTTTTAAACTTAACAAATAGAATGTTTGAACTTGAAAATCTTAACGTATTGCTTTGAAAAACTCAACAACAGGCATGAAACATGTAAGTTTTAAATTTAAATTTTTTGTCAAAATCAAAGTTGCAATTTTGGCTAATTTTGTTTGATTCAAATTTAAATTAAATAAAACTGACAACTGTTCGCTATTTCAAGAGAAAGTTTTGCTTACGTAAGACGTACTCAGCGCTGCGTGCGTCAGGAGATTATACAGAGCGTATTTGGGGGTTATATCAGCGTTATATCTCCGTTATTGGGGGGTTATATTCGTGTTATATCTCCTGTAACCTCCTTGTAACTTACCTGTCTCCGTGTTATGTCTCCGTTATTGTTGAAATTCCATGATTTTTCTGTTGTCCAAAAGTTAATAAAATTTTATATGTCTTGTATGCCTTTATATTTGCTGATTCGGACAGTGTTGATTTAAACTTCAAAATTTACATCAGCTAATTATAACTAAAATTTATTATGTAAGTTAACTTAATCTTAATTAAATCAATTCAATTTTAAAAGTATAAAATTGAAATAAAAATTAAATTTAAATATTATCATCTTGAATTAAAACTTAAATTAAAAAAAATGATCAAACTCAAATTTAAACTAACTTGATCGTACTTAAATTCAAGGGTAATTTTTACATACACACCAAACAATTCTTACGTATTTACGTATCTAACAAAAACATTTATATTTATATGTATAACCCTCGAATCTTTAATGCCATATCAGAAATATCATATTTTATTTACTTTTAAAAAGTGAATTATCTATTTTCATAAATAAATTTATGGCATAAAAATGTTATGAATGCAAATAGAATAATTTGAGAGCTAGATATGTAAATACATAATAACTATGTGGTATGTATGTAAACTTCCCTAAATTCAAATTAATACAAAACATGATGATATAACCATTGATATGCAACCATTGAATAAAAATAAATTAAGAAATAAAAGCATTGCCTTTTCTTCCTCTTAATCACTACCTTCATTTCCCCGCACATCCTCTCTTATCTATAACTCTTATTCTTGGTTTTTGATAGGAAAAACAGCTAAAAGAGGAATAAATTAGAATAAAATGTGTAGTGAAAAAGTCAATAAAAAAATGCCAAGCCATCAATTTTGCTGATCAAACTTGACATGGGATGTCCCCATTATATTGGGTTTGGTTGTGTAGCCCTGAATTCTTTTTTCTGAACATAACACATCATCGCCTGGCCAACTGTGTCCTAAAGCCAAGTAGGCCCCCAGCGCCCAAATTCCATTGACGTAATGGTCAGTTCAGGTTTAGAACCCGAGAGCATGATAATGCAACACCCCATTGGAGAACCATAACACCACTATCATAGTGCTTCAACACCAGTAACCGAATTTTAGCATTTCTTCGCTTAAATTTTTGAGTTTGCCTATTGAACGGTATAGGATTTCAATTTTGCTCGTGCAAATGAGAGGAGACAGTGTCATGAAGTGTTCATAAGTATCATGAGGCTTGAGTGTGGTATAATTTGCATTCTTTTCTTCATTTTATTTGTTGTGGATTTCTTGTCATGATGTGGCTCCATGATTTCTTCCTATTGTAAGTTCTTCAACATTAAATCTCGTGGATTTTGTGGTTATTGATATTTTGTTCACTTATGTTCAAAGTTTTTCTTCATATATCTCAAATATGTTGTAGTTATATCCAATGGAGGGCTCACAGTCTTTTAAATACAAAGTTGAAGTTGTGTCTTTACTCAAATTCAAACATATGCCACCACCTTTGAAGTACAAAAATGTTGAAGCTAAAGGCTTTAAAGTGATTTTTAATAAAATTAACTATTTATAATGAATTAAACTGTGATAATAAACAATTGAATGTAGTTTAGTTATGAAATAGTTAATGTGAATTTGAATCTAGGAATAGCTTATCTTTCATTATTGGCAACTCCAATTTGATATGCTAATGTAATCATTGTTTACTTTATTATTGTGAGGATGACATAATAAAATTTATAACTTTTGGATATTTTAAAGTAATGACAATATTGACAATACATGTGATAGCTAAAAATGAGTAATGAATGCTCATGTTTGATTTTTTTTATCATATAACACTTAATAATTTGTTGTATTTAGTTGAGAGTAGTAGAAATTACACATTCAAAATAAATTATTTATTTAACATAAATAGTGTTCATAGCATGTTATATCTTATATTTTGCAAAAATAATATATCATTGTGTTTATGTTGTATCATGACTATATTCTATGCTTAAAATTTATATAAATGCTTTATTGGTCCATCAAATGTTGTAAAACATAAATTTATAGGTTTCTCAGATATTGATGATGTCGGAATTAGAGATATGCAATCAATATAATTTAATATCATAAAACACATCCTGCCAAGCATTGCCCCATTGAAGTTGGATATTAATTTTATCATATGTTATGAGAAGATAAAATCTATCCAATACATTTTCTATGAACCGCATAAAAAAATTAATTTTTTTTCTTGGATTATCCTAATTTGGTTCCACTTTTTAGAGGTAACTTTTTGGATTGCCTTAGATTTCAAGAATAATTCTTGACTCTTTGATAATAACTTTAAAATCTAAGGATTTGTCTAAGAGAACTCTAAAGGCAATAAATGAAGGAGTAACTTGATCAAAAATTCATAATTTCATTGTCCAAGGTTATCAAATTTTGAGTCTACTTTATTAGAAAGATATATTATTACTTGCTTCATCTCAAAGAACTTTCTTATGTACTCAATACCACATTAGACACATAANTTGATATGAAGTATTGGAAATAAATTTAGTAGATCCTCAACTATTTTTTTGTGACAAAATTTATTTGTTTATAGTTATGGAGAATTGGAGATAAGTTACTCGGTGATGCTGATTTAAACTNTGCCCATAAATCTCTTAAGGCTTTTAACTTATCTTTTCTTATCTTCTTCATATCTTCATCTTATAATTCATATTATCCTTGCTAGTATTGTGTTTGATAGCTTTTCCTTATAACACTTGACTAAACACACCCTTATCTGCCTTAAGAGTGACTTAATATGCTTACTTAAACTTAATATGCTAAAATAAGAATGAAAGTTTGAATCTTTTTTGTAATATTTGATAATTGATAAAAAAATAAGCAACTAATTAACTTAACTAAAATACTTGTTAGATAAAGATAATATAAATAAAATATCTTTTTTCTTATTATGAATCAGTGATAAATATATAAATTCTGTTGTGGAAGTATACTAAATGTATTGTGCCAAATAGAAGCAATAATATTTTTTACCTTTACTAGAGATGCTATAAAGAACATTGGTTAATCTATAGTTTGAATAGTCTTGAAGATCGGCTTGTTGACCTCATTTTGAGGTCTTCTTTTCCCTTCCCTAGATACCTTAGGATCTAGCCTTAGGATTTCTCTATTTTGACTCTCCTAGAGGACTAGACCGGGATCTACACCACTTAGAGATTCGAGCCATTTCTTTGCTCTTTGAAGTTTCATTTGGACGATTTCTGATTATTAACGTCCAGTCAAGTCGATGAAAGTCGAAATATTGAAAATCTTGTTGAGTTCCTATAGGAATTTGATAAACATAAAGTGAACCCCACGACATGTGTGTGACGTTCGACTTTCTGCCGCGAACAGTTTATTTGACTTTGGTTCTCTCTTATGTGAGGACCGATCAATGATATACTCGTTAAATGGCTCTGATCGGGTCTAAATAATTTATTTGACGTGTCACACATAAATTGAAGTTAATTTGGCGCGATCGTCGACGAATTTGTCCGGATGACCCCAGATGATGAAACGATTCGCTTCGTCACATCTGGAACGTCTATTTTAGCTAGGAAGGACGCCTATTTTTGTTGGGACACTGTGCTTGCACAAAATTTGATATTTTCTAATAAAAAATATATATAATAAACTTTTTTTTATAAAAGGTTTTTTCTTAAAAAAAAATCCTAAATCTAATCCTTCTTACGCATTCCTCCCTTCCTCCTCTGAAAACCTTTCTTGCCCTAACTGAACCTTTTCCTCCTCCTTTCTTCTCTTAACCAGATCTCGGAGTTTCTTCTGGTTCTCCGGCCGTCTCTTCCCTCACCGGTCTTAACCGACTTTCGTTGCCGATCGTTTTGCCGGTAACCTTTTTTTTTAGCAAATTTTCCTGCCCAAATGTGTAAGACTTATCGATGAACCCCTCTCTCATTCTTGACTAGAAATACCCCCTTAGGGAAGGGTTTGGAGATTTTTTTGTTCTTTTTTTGTTTTGCGCGATTTGAAGATTTCATTGTTTGAGGCTTGTTCTGTGCTTTATGGGAGTCGTTTGAGAGAAGTTTTGGGTTGGATTTTCTGATTCGTATACTAAAGAGGAATTACGGTTGATTGGCGATTTATTTTGGATTTGGCCTCTTCCATTCTTGGGATTTGGAGATTATTTTGCTTACTGCTTCTAAGTTCTTTTGAAACTTCTAGAAACATTTGGAAGTAAGTTCTTCTTCTCTGCTTCGACTGTTTCAAGGGATTCTTTACTTTGGAAAAGCATTTATATAAGAATTTATATTCATGTGATGGACTTGTACTATAACATCAGGAAGTATATAGAAATTTTAATATCTCTTTAGAATTATGTTCGTCTGCTTTTTAATTCCAAGAAAGAAGGAAAGAAAAGTTGAAATGTGGTGATTATAATTAGTTATTTGAGTTAACACTAACTTCTTTTCTTTTAAAGATAAATGGGACTTATGAGGAAACCTCCATTGAGGATTTAGAATATTGCAGGCCTTATTTGAAATTCATATGCTTCCTTTCGATTTTCTTTTACCTTAACTGCAGTTTTTTGTATGTTTTGTAGAAAATCCTCCTATCCTATAGGAGTTCTTGGCTTAATTCATGTTTTCAGAATTATTCTCATATTCAGTTTATATCATTTTGATTGTTTAGTCGAAGGTTTAGCTTCCTCGCGGGTTTTGACTTTGACCAAAAGAAAATATGTTGAGATTTTCATGCCTATTTTACACTATTTTTTATGATATTAAATTTTAAGGAAATAATTTTTTTTGCAGAGGGAATGATGAATTAGGGTCATTGGAGCAAAAAGATGCAAAAAAGAGCGAATTTGGAGCGAAAATGACCAAAATGTTAAGATTTGAACTAGGGCGCCAACGACGAGCCCAACGGCGCCGACGACAAACTTTTCCGGAGACTCCAGATTTAATTCACTTAGAAGGTCTACCGACGGCGCCCTCGAGCCCACCGATGGCGAGATCGGCGGTTATGTCCAACTATGCATTGGATGAGGATGAATTTTGGAGGGGTGCTTAGGCAACTCTTGAGAAAACTCATCCACAACTTTAAAAGAAGATTTTGGCCAAAATTGGAGGAGGTTGGAGAGGATCTAGAGCTCCTAGAGGGGGAAAAGTGGTTGTTTTGTGAGGAATTCTTTGAGAGATTGTAAGAGTGGAGGGAAAAGTGAGAAATTTCTTCCTCCTTGCCTCTTCGAAGAGGAATTCTGTGTGCTGTAAAGAAAGGAAGAGATTCAGAGGAACTTCGAGGGGTTTGCTTGTGGAGAAATTAGAGATAAGTGTTATTTACTTATTATAGTTTGTATGACTTTGCTTTTATATATGAATTCCGAGTTTTGTTGTGATTTTCCCATGAGTTCTGAGTAGTTTTCTCTATCTTTTTCCTTATCTTGAGATTTCTGAAATGGTGATTTGAATTGGTTGAGCCATGAAAATGTTAAAGAAATTGTGATGATTTTTTCACTTCGATCTTAATTTACTTTCAATCTGACCAATTGATTTGTTAAAATATGTTGAGTTTTACAACTAAAGTGAAGATTACATCTAAGATTTAGAGAGGTCAAAGCCCTTGGAAGTTGGGTGCAAATAAATAGGGAAATAAAATTATCGGGTGTAGAATTAANATCCGATCAACATCAGGAGTGAATCACAAAAACCGGGAATGCATCACAGCCGTCAAACGATCTGGTGTGGAGCAATTGAGAATATAAAAAATGGCCTATGGCGTGAAATATTAAAGTACATTATTTTTGTGAGACCCACGTGTTTTGGTTGGCTAGAAGCAAAATACATTTTTTTGTCTCCTAGTGACCATTCAGGCGGTTTCTGCTTGAAGTCTAAACCTTTTTTCTGTGGTTTGAAGTCATTCTTATAGGCTGTTTTAGTGTAAAAAATATTACTTCAAGAGTACTGATGCATCAGTACTCCAATGAGAAGGTGTCACATATGTAATTGTCCCACTAAAATGCCACGTGGCACCTCCTCATTGGAGTACTGATGCATCAGTACTCCTGAGGTAATATTTTTTCGTTTTAGTGCCTTATAGATAGATGATATACATTGAAAAAAGATTTTTTTTCTGTGTGAAAATAAATTTGACTGAATTTAATAAATTGATCTGCTTTTTTATAAAGAGTCGAACTTTTATGGCTTCAAGCTCTATAACCTGATTGCAAAAAACAATTCTGTCATATAAATATTTTAATTTCAGTGAGAAAGACCAGATTAAAGAGTACTATATCATGATTATATAAAACAAGCTGGTGAAAAAAATAATTGAAACCGACCCTGGATGAGGTTTAGCCGACTAAAATTTTAAAAACCTCAGATCTTGACAAAAATGCATAATATTTCGGTAGGCTTTAATGGAGAGAGAGGAGAATCACATGCGGCAATTTCCTGTGCACATGAGAGGTTTGGCCTTGGGAAAGATGGTGGCTTCTAAGGATTCAAAGGGTGGGGCCATTTCGGGGTGTCCAGTGAAGGGATACAAGGAAACACATGTGGGCAGAAACGTTTGATAATTTTGGTGCTATTTTGGGGAGCACATGAATGAATTCTATGGTTTTGAATGCCTGATACAAAATAATTAAAAAGTTTNGGAAACACATGTGGGCAGAAACGTTTGATAATTTTGGTGCTATTTTGGGGAGCACATGAATGAATTCTATGGATTTGAATGCTTGATACAAAATAATTAAATAGTTAGAACTAAATTTATTTCTCGACTCAAATCTCAAGAAAGAGTTGAACCAAAATTGAGGGAATAAGCGACATGAGGGGGGAAATCTCTATTTTTTAAATGGGAGAAAAAGAGAGGAAAATTAGTGTCACTTTTAGAAGGATCTCCAACTATTTATAGAGGTTCTTTTTTTTTGGCATTATAAAATAACTATTTATTGCCCATAAATCTCTTAAGGCTTTTAACTTATCTTTTCTTATCTTCTTCATATCTTCATCTTATAATTCATAATATCCTTGATAGTATTGTGTTTGGTAGCTTTTCCTTATAACACTTGACAAAACACATCCTTATCTGCCCACTTGGCTTTCAAAGTAATTTAAACTCAAGTTATCTTCAAAACTATTTGTCATACTTAAATGAGTAGTTCCTTAGGACATTAGGGCAAACTTAGTATATTTGACATGTGGGTGAGTGTTCTCAACCGAGTTTAATACTTGCAAGCAAGTTTATGAGCATATCTTATTGATTGAGCTAGTAGAAGAGGTTTTGATGTACTATATAATCAAACATGAGAGCAAGAATTTGGTTATTCAGACTGGTCATTACATTAGCTCATTAGGCAATCTGGGCTTTAGTGTTTTGTCTTGGAACGTTATATAAATCTAAAACCTAGACTCAATCACGTGACATTTAACTATACATATTTAAATCTCAAATTTTGTTAACTCTTGATGGAGGAGCTGCAAATAGAAAACATAAAAATAGCTATTCTTGAAAGGACCAATAATATTTATTAATTTTCTTTATAACATTTGATCAAATCCTTTGAATTTTGTGCCTTTTATTTTCTATAAGAGGGTGAAAGGATGATTGTTGGTTCATTTTTTCATGTTAAAGCATTCTTCTATACTTTTTCATTTAAATATCCTTTTTTTACAACGGGTATAGTTGGAGAACAACTTAGGGGTATACACAAATTTTCCTCCATCAAAGCTTCTTGAAGTCTTATTTGTTTAACTATAGAATGGAGGTGATTCCAAGAGAAAGAAGAAGATGGTAAGGGAAACTCTCATCGACATTCATGAGTAGGCCTTTTTTATAATTTTAGTTATTAGTATTGACACTTCAATGCAGATTTCATTGTAAATTCCAACTTGTATGATTATTCGACCTATTGGTAGTCACCACCACCATATTAAGTTTAGGGACATTTAGGGGGATAGTAAATTTGGCTCCGACTATACAAATCGGATCAAAATGTACATAAAATTCATATTAGTTTACTAGATATTTATAAAATATTAATAAAATTCTATTTACTTAATAAACTACACATACAGTGAATAACCAAAGGTGAATACCTTGAAGAAGGAGAGCATCTATAAATTGATGATGTAAGAAAATTGAATTTGAATGTTCCTGTTGGTTTTATTTTTAAAAATGGGTTTTGATTTTCGTGCATATTAAAAAATTTAGTTATTTAAGTAATCAAGCATGTCTTCAAAAGTAAGACACTATGCCGAGAGAGAGAGATATCACTTTATGATGAGTTTAATTATCTAAATTAAGCAATTTTGGATATTTACATTAGTATACAATAAAAACTGATATAATCTTTCTCCTATCTAGCCTGAAGACTAGATATAGTTTATAATAATATAAGGACTTTAAACTTTCTACAAAGGCAAGTTTCTTTAGTTAATTATATCGTAAGTAACCAATGTTACTTAAGAAAAATCTCGATTAAGGTTGTGGTTTGTTTTTCAAGAATTTTCTAAGTTTAGGTCTCTACGATTGGTTAATAAGAATTCCAAATGGGAACAAATTGAAGGTGAATTAATTATTTTTGAAACCCAAAGGAAGAAAAAGTAGGAGATGTCGAAGATACTTAAAAGCTCATTAACTTCTCAATTATCCTCTATTTGGATTTAATGATTTTGAAAGAGATTTATTTGATGATTAAATGTTATATTTTATTAGATATTTAGGGCTTATTTCACATGTTTTATGATCGCGAGAAAGCCTAGGAGGTGAGGATTTATTCCATGATTAGATGAGCAAAGATACCGCGATTCTGTGTTGATAATATAATTTTATGTGTTTATAGCAGCTATTCCTATTTATGTAGGTATTACTAAATTTACAATATATTTTCTAATTATTGATTTCAAAATTCACTAAGATGAAAACGTAAGTGCACGTATCATTCAAGTAAAATAGAGCTCTAATGAAGTCCCAAGTACCAACCCGATGAGGAAGGAAAAACTCTTTTTATAGACTTAGTAAAGCTCTACTTAAACTACAAACAACTTATTTAGGAATGAAGATCAAAATTATATGTGTAAAAGGGAGTATTTATACCTACTAATTCTATTTCTAAACTTAAAGAAAATGTGAAATGTTCCTAAACTATCTTTACGTTGAAGAGTTCAAATTATATGAAAGTCCTTTTCTTTGCAATGTGATCATAATCAGTGTAGGAATCAAATATTTATAAACTTAAATATAGTTTTGTGACAAATAAGAGCACATTTATTTATTACCTTCTTTCGAGTGCATAAAGAAATTGGCTAACCTAGAGTTAAGTTTCTAAATCTTTGGTTATGCTGGGTAGATTCTAACCTGTCGCGCTAGAATACCCATATAAGCCCTTTATTTGGCTAACCTAGCTTTAAGTTCCAAACCCTAAATAAAATTTGTTAAGGTTCTAACCTATCTCCCTAGAATCATCATTTTGCACCTGTCAAAATTTATTTCCCTATTTATTGGCACTCATTCCAAGATTAAATTTTTTTAATCCTAAAGGTTGGTGTGGTAATTACTAATTGAGGAAAAACATAACCCTCCCAAGTCATTACGTTTTCACAATATGTTTTAACCTATGAATTGGCCAAATTACATAAGTAAATTAAGCATGAAGTAATATAGCATCACAATATTGAAATAGAAGCCATTAGAAGTAATATTAATCCTACACATGATTATTTCTCATCACAAGGAGAAAGAAAGAGAAAACTTCTCAGATTTCATGGGAAAATACAACAACACATGGATTGATATTTAAAATCAGTTTTACACATTAAATTTAACAAAACTTAAACAAAAATACAAAGCATTTATCTCAAACTCCTCCCCAAGCAAATCTCCTGAAGTCCCTTTAAAGAATTCTCAACTCTTCTTATAATCTCACTCCAATAGACACACCCCCTCACTTAAAGAGGCACACCGCACACACCTTGCAGACCCCCACTTAAACAGACACTCCCTAATAATAACCCTCGAAATTCCCAAGAGTCACTACAAATGCCCCTTCAAAATTTGTCCAAATACATTGCATTTTACAAAAAAAAAAAAAAAATTCTGGTGCCTAGGCGCCCAACCGTGGTGCTTAGGCACCGATCTTTTAGAAGCAATGATATAACAACATGACACATAGGTGTTAGGTCATAATTTCCTTTTTTGCTCCACTTGACTACAAATTGTTCCATTTTCGCTGCATTTTCTCCGATTGTTTAACCTATTATACCTGTAATCAAAAATACAAAAAATACCGTCCATTAAAGTGCAATATCGCTAAAAATAAGCATTAAATCTATTTTAAAAAAATAACACATTTCAGGCATGTCAAATTCCCTCAAACTTCACTATTACTTGTTCTCAAGTAACACTCCAATTTTATAACCATATGCTTTAACTTATTGTAGTGGGTTTCATTAAAGATTCTTATAATTTTCCCCCATAAATGAGATAGTGTAACTTTAGAAAAATTTCCAATAACTCAGGTTAGAACTAGGGTATAAGAGTATGTAGTAATCAATTAAGGAATTCTTATTTTTTATTCATTTCAAAAATAATTGTAATTTGTCAGACAAAGGAATATGATCCCAATTTTCTATATATATAGATGTAAAATGCAATATATGTGATTATATGATTAATTTCCTTAATAATTATTCTTAATTTGCAACAAATCCAAAAACTTGATCCAAAGAAAAATCTAGGTAAATCTTTCACTATGAAGCAAATAAGAATGCAATTAAAATATTTCAATATGAGATACGACGCAAGTATACGTATCGTTATCAAGTAATATAGAAATTTCAGATTAAGTCCCAAATATTGAACCCACGGAGAGAACTAGATTTAAATTACAAAATTTTACTTAGCAATATATTCTTACTTAAACTTAAGATGCTAAAATAAGAGTGAAAGTTCAATTCTTTTTATAATTTTTAATAATTAAAAATAAAATAATCAACTAATTAACTTAACTAAAATACTTGTAAGATAAAGACAATATAAATAAAATTTTTTTTTTCTTATTATGAATTAGTGATAACTATAGAAATTCTGTTGTGGAAGTATACTAAATGTGTTGTGTCAAATATGAGCAATAATATTCTTTACCTGTATTAGAGATGCTATAAAGAACATTGATTAATCTATAGTTTGAATAGTCTTGAAGACCGAATTGTTGACCTCATTTTGAGGTCTTCTTTTCCCTTCCATAGATACCCTATTATCTAGCCTTAGGATTTCTCTATTTTGTCTTTCCTAGAGGACTAGATCGGGATATACACCACTTAGAGATTTGAGTCATTTCTTTGCTCTTTGAAGTTTTATATGGATGGTTTCTGATTCTTGACGTCCAGTCAAGTCAATTAAAGCCGACATATTGAAAATCTTGTTGAGTTCTTATAGGAATTTGATAGACATAAAGTGGACCCCATGACATGTGTGTGACGATCGACTTTCTGCCGCGAACAGTTTATTTGACTTTGGTTGTCTCTTATGCGATGATCGATCAATGATATACTTGTTAAACGACTCTGATCGGGTCAAAATAGTTTTATTTGACGCGTCGCACACAAATTGAAGTTAATTTGGCGCGATCGTCGTTGAATTTGTCCGGATGAGCCCAGATGATGAAACGATTTGCGCTGTCGCATCTGGAACGTCAATTTTAGCTAAGAAGGACGTCTATTTTTGTTGGGACGCCGTGCTTGCACAAAATTTGATATTTTCTAATAAAAATATATATAATAACTTTTTTTAATAAAAAGTTTTTTTTTTTTTAAAAAATCCTAAATCTAATCCTTCTTACGTGTTCCTCCCTTCCTCCTCTCAAAACCTTCTTGCCCTAACCGGACCTTTTCCTCCTCCACTCTTCTCTTAACTAGATCTCAGAGTTTCTTCCGGTTCTCCGACCATCTCTTCCCTCACCAGTCATAACTGACTTTCATCGCCAATCGTTTTTTCGGTAACCCTTTTTTTTAGCAGATTTTCCCGCCCAAATGCGTAAGCCTTATTGATGAATCCCTCTCTCATTCTTGGCTATAAATACCCCCTTGGGGAAGGGTTTGGAGATTTTTTTGTTCTTTTTTTGTTTAGAGAGATTTGAAGATTTCTTTGCTTGAGGCTTGTTCTATGCTTTTTGGGAGTCGTTTGAGAGAAGTTTTGGGTTGGATTTTCTGATTCATATACTAAAGAGGAATTTTGGTTGATTAGCGATTTCTTTTGGATTTGACCTCTTCAATTCTTGGGATTGGGAGATTATTTTGCTTAATGCTTCTAAGTTCTTTTGAAACTTATGGAAACATTTGGAAGTAATTTCTTCTTCTCTGCTTTTACCGTTTCAAGGGATTCTTTACTTTGGAAAAACATTTATATAAGAATTTATATTCATGTGATGGATTTGTACTAAAACATTAGGAAGTAGATATAAATTTTAATAGCTCTTTAGAATTATGTTTGTTTTCTTGAAAAATTTGCTTGTGGCTTTCTTGTAGAACTTGAAGTTTTCTTCTCCTCTCTTATACTCATTCACAGATCTCAAATGTGGTTTTAATTCCAAGAAAGAAGGAAAGAAAAGTTAAATGTGGTGATTAATATTAGTTATTTGAGTTAACCTTGACTTCTTTTCTTTTAAAGATAAAGGGGACTTATGAGGAACTTCCATTGAGGATTTAGAATCTTGCAGGCCTTATTTGAAATTCAGAAGCTTCTTTCGATTCTCTTTTACCTTAACTGTAGTTTTTTGAATGTTTTGTAGAAAAGCCTCCTATCCTATACGAGTTCTTGGCTTAATTCATGTTTTCAGAATTATTCTCATATTCAGTTTATATCATTTTGATTGTTTAGTAGAAGGTTTAGCCTCATCGCAGGTTTTGGATTCAAACTATTAAGCATTTAAAATATTTTCTTTTTTCTTTCTTTTTTCCTTTCTTTCTTCTTTTGCTTTCTCGGTTTTAACAAAAAATTAAATTAGTTCCTATCACATTATGAAATCTGAATGGAATTTGGTTTTGAGATTATGGATTATTTTTTCCTTAAGTGGCTAAACTTCCTTTGTTGTGTTTCAGAATACTATGACTTACTATTGACAACGACTTTTTTATATGCTTAAAATATAAGATAAAATGGATGTAATAAATATTCAATAATTATAAAGTCACACTTCTCAACGCAAGTATACATATCGCTCAAGTAATATAGGGCTCTAATGGAGTCCTAGATATCTATCCCATAGAGAGTAGTTTAGAATTACGAACTAAGATTTTAGAAAAGCAATACTTCAATCACAACAATGAAGTTCAATTTGCTTATCTGTCACTAATAGGCAATTGAAATAAATAGATAACACAACGACGTTCAATTTGTTTATCTGTCACTAATAGGCAATTGAAATAAATGGATAATTTTACTAACTAATAAATAACTAATGATACTAAGGAGGGTTTAATTGTGATATTCAATATATAAGAAATCATCCTTCTCCTTGTCAATAAATTTTAATGAATGGATAAAATGAATTAGTTCAATTTATATTATGTCAAATAGGAGCATACCTATTCATTACCCTTTGGTCAACNCTTGTCGCCGAGCCTTGTGGCGAAGCTCGAAAGATGTTGTGTTGGGTCTGAGGAGGAGATAAGGAGAACTAATGCGGAGGATGTAGGTATGGATGATGAGTTCATTGAGGAGATGATTGAGGAGCTCAGATACAATGGGTCTGTGGAGATATCTTCGTCTTACTCTTCTTCTTCTTCTTCTTCATTTTTTCCAAATCCATAGTGTCCTGCATTTGGCGGATTTGGGACGCGAATGAAGATTTCTGTTACGTTGTGAGGATTTCAAAGGCTGAAAGGGTTTTCAATGCAGACATGAGTTCCTGATTGAAAGACGGTGGCTTTGATATTTTGAACAATTTGTTGTTTCATTATATCGGTATCGGTGAATTTTTGTAGTATTTGTACAGAAATCACGTAGTCATGTCAATATGGGATTCTCTGGTTGTGAAGTTTTGTGTGAATTTTAAATTAAATGCTCATTTTTTTTGTCTGAGATTGCTGAATTCAGTGCAGCCTAGTTTATATGACTATTTTCAGGTGAAGTATTGCGTTAGATTGTATTGTAATTTGGTAAGCTGATGCCTTGAAAACTCTTTTTTAAAAGTTCTCATGATATAGCATGATGATCAACTGGTTTTGTTAGGATCTTTCCTGTAACAAACAGCCCATTTTTTTCTGTGGAAAGNCAGGCTAGTTTATATGACTATTTTCAGGTGAAGTATTGCGTTAGAATGTATTGTAATTTGGTAAGCTGATGCCTTGAAAACTCTTTTTTTAAAGTTCTCATGAAATAGCATGATGATCAATAGGTTTTGTTAGGATCTTTCCTGTAACAAACAGCCCATTTTTTGTGTGGAAATCAAATTTTATGGATGAAAATTAGCCAACTTGACACAGGCCTAATACTTAACTCGGGTTTAGTACCTAATTATATAGGAGAATTATGAAATAATTTGGGATACTTGGTGCACTAATTATATTATAATTGGTGCACTGGGATGGAGATATGCGTTAATAGTTTGTAGTACAATAAAAAAGTAATACCCTCGAAGGCAATGCAAACTACTAAACATGAATTGTGCTAGCCATTAAAATTTTTGAAGGAAATCTATATACATATGATTTTATTCATGTATTATTTACNTATAATTGGTGCACTGGGATGGAGATATGCGTTAATAGTTTGTAGTACAATAAAAAAGTAATACCCTCGAAGACAATGCAAACTACTAAACATGAATTGTGCTAGCCATTAAAATTTTTTAAGGAAATTTATGTACACATGATTTTATTCATGTATTATTTAAAATAGAAAATTAAGTAATAATGTGGGTACAAGCATAAAATACAAATACTTTCTCAAATCAAGAAGGAAAAACCATGAGCAGAAGAAGAACATGGCTTTTAACATGATCTCATAATCTTTTTTGAACATTGAGATTTGTGTATAAATCTTGGATTTCATCATAATTAATTAGAACTCAGCTAGTTTATATTTATTTTTACATATAAAAAGGCCAGGTGCATTTGCATAACAATTGCATTCGAACTATGTCTTACTTAAACTTTGCTTAGTATTTNGACCTTTAGGTGGTTCCATGGGGTTTAGCTTGGTCAATAGGGTCCAAAACTTGGCTGTGGTGGTCCTTGGTTAGCTAATTTGATTTGGTTAGATCAATTTTGGTGAAGGGGTCCATGTGGGTGCAAGTGACCAAAACTTAGCTTTGGGCTAAGCTAGTCATGTCAATTGGCTCAATTAATTGTTGAATTTCATTTAGATGATTGTAACGAACAATTTTGATGAAGGGTTGGAAGGATTTTGAGTTCAATTGGGGGTTCAATTTAAAGGATTCTGGAGTTTTGGTGAATTTGGGAATGTTTGGCTAGTTTTAAGTCTAGATTGGGCTAGCCTTGGGCTAGGTCCCAAATTGATTGTTTAAAATGGTCAATAGGAATGTAATGAAGAGTTTTAAACATAAATTTGGTGCCAGTTTTGGGGCTAGGGTAATCAATTTGGTGGAATTTGGGGACAGCCAAATTGGGGCAAATTTGGGGATTTTTGGTCCCAAGTTGAAATTAAGTGAAATTGAGGTTTCACAAACACCAATTGAAGGTCAAGTTTAATGTATATTAATTTTTTGAAGAGTTTAAAACATAAATTGTGGCAAATTGAGTTGGATATAGGTTCAATTTGGTGAGATTAAGTCATATAGCCAAAATTAGGGGTTTAGTTTTGATCAAAATTAGGCTCAAAGCATGGGCGAATTGGGCTTAGATTTGATTCATATTGGTAATATGGAAGGTGAATTTGAATTTAGTATTGGAATTGGGGGAAATTGGGACCAATTGATTAGACATTTGAGGTAGATTTGGGGAAAATTGGGCCTTTAAAGGCAATTTGGGGGTTTTGGTCAAAGATGGTCAAATCGACCAAATTGGGTCATGTGATAGTTAAGAAAAATAAAATTGGGAATATTTTTAGGGTTTTGAGAATTTTTGGGATTTTTTAGAATTTTTGGAATTTTGGGCTAAGGAGGGGCATTTTGGTAAATTGGCAATCTTTGGTGATTTTGAGTAATTTGGGTATTTTCAAATGGTTTGTAATGATTTTTGAACAAATTTGGGTATTTTGGGTGAATTTAGGGATTTTGGCCAAATTTAGGGTTTCAAGGGTACTTGGGTAATTTGAGGGAGTTTAGGGGCAGAAGGCCAAGTTGAACATTTTTTGGTAAAATTGGGGAGCTAACCATCATAAGTAAGCCATGGACCAATGGAAACCCCATTTGGGTCCTCTATGTACTGGTCTTAGCTAAACCCTAAGCTAGGGCCAATTGGTTTAAGAGGCCATCTACATGAGTCTCCCAAAGGATTAAAAGACCAAAGTCAAGAAATGTTGGGTTTAGGGTAGTGAGTGATTGTGAGTGAGAGTGAGTGCAGGTGAGTGCCTTAGCTCTAGACCAACACCTAGGGTCAACCCTAAGGTCCAACAGTCCTATAGGAACTCTTATTGAGCTCCTCCATAGTGACCCAACCTACTAAGTGCTAGAGGTTAGGACTAATATGTAGAACTTCAAGTTGAGTAAAAAAGAGTTTAGAATTTGTAATGGTTAGGGTTCCTTTTCTAGTTTTCTAAGAATAGTCAACAGGAGTTTAGACCTTAGGCTACTAAAGAGGAAAACTAGACATCGATAAAAAATGAGATCAACAAATGGACCCCCAATATGGCGTTGACCGACAAGATCAACAAAACCAATACAAACTCCTAAGTCAAAAGACATAGAAGGAGTGTAGAATTGTGTGTACTATTTTCTCCCACTGGGAAATATAGCAGGTGAATATTTGATCAAAGTCAAGAAGTAGGGACTCTTGTTGGGGATTGGAGAGTGGATTTTGTGTTATGAAATTTCAGGAATTTATAGAAAATAAGAATCAGTGTGTAAGTGCTGACTCCGGGGTGGGATTTCAAATTCAGGTATTAATTTCAGAAGAGGGTTGGTAGTTAGGGGCTGACCCAAAAAGGAAAGGAATCAAAAGTTAAGGACTGGTTCCAGAATTAGGATTGAAAGTTAAGGATCAATCATAAAAGAGTGTCGGAGGTTAGAGATCGAAAGGGGTGAATAAGAAGTTAAGGACTTATTTGAAAATGAGAATTTAAATGTATGGATCAATCTCAAAAGAGAGCGTCAGAAGGTAAGGACCGACCTCAAAAGGAGTGAATCAGTAGTTAAGGATAGATTCAAAAATAAGAATTAAAAGGTAATGATCAATCTCAAAAAAGAGTGTCGAAAAGTAGGGACCAACCTTAAAAGGGTGAATTAGAAGTTAAGGACTGATTCAAAAATGAGAATTGAAAGGTAGTAATCAATCTCAAAAGAGAGCGTCGAAAGGTAAGGACCGACTTTAAAAGGAGTGAATTAGAAATGAAGGACTGATTCGAAAATGAGAATTGAAAGGTAGGGATCAATCTCAAAAGAGAGCATCGGAAAGTAAGGGCTGACCTTAAAAGGAGTGAATCAGAAGTTAAGGACTGATTCCAAAATGAGAATTGAAAGGTAGTGATCAATCTCAAAAGAGAATCATAAGTTAGGGACCGATCTCGAAAAGAGTAAATCAGAAGTTAGGGAGTGATTTGAAAATGGGAATTGAAAGGTAGTGATCAATCTCAAAAGAGAGCATCAGAAGGTAAGGACCGACCTGAAAAGAACTGAATCAGAAGTTAAGGACTGATTCGAAAATGAGAATTGAAAGGTAGTGATCAATCTCAAAAGAGAGCTTCGGAAGATAAGGACCGACCTGAAAAGGAGTGAATCAGAAGTTAAGGACTGATTCAAAAATGAGAATTAAAAGGTAGTGATCAATCTCAAAAGAGAGAGTTGGAAGGTAATGACCAACATCAAAAGGAGTGAATCAAAAATTAAGGACTGATTCAAAAATGAGAATTGAAAGGTAGTGATCAATCTCAAAAGAGAGAGTTGGAAGGTAATGACCAACCTCAAAAGGAGTGAATAAAAAATTAAGGACTGATTTAAAAATGAGAATTAAAAGGTAGTGATCAATCTCAAAAGAGAGCGTCAGAAGGTAATGAACAACCTCAAAAAGAGTGAATTAGAAGTTAAGGACTGATTCAAAAATGAGAATTAAAAGGTAGGGATCAATCTTAAAAGAGAGAGTCAGAGGTTAAGGACCGATCTCGAAAAGAGTGAATCAGAAATTAAGGACTGATTCAAAAATGAGAATTGAAAGGTAGGGATGAATCTCAAAAGAGAGTGTCGAAAGGTTAAGACCAACCTTAAAATGAGTGAATCAGAAGTTAAGGACTAATTCGAAAATAAGAATTGAAAGGTATGGATAAATCTCAAAAGAGAGATTCTGAGGTTAAGGACCAATCTCGAAAAGATTGAATCAAAATTTAAGGACTGATTCTAAAATGAGAATTGGTGGTGTTAAATCCAAAGATATGTGTCATGTGAAGAGGTTGACATTGTTGAAGAAGATTTGTGAAATTTTATGAAGTTTTGCGCAGAATGTGAAATTTCACGGGGATGTGATAAGAATTAGTGCAGGCAAAGATAGTCGTGCTTCGTAACCAAAGAGTAAGAAACTCTGAAATTGCGAGAATCCACTCAACAGATTTATTTTCTTCTCTTGTTGTTTTTATCACATTTTATTTTTCAAAATATGTTTTCAAAATTCAATTTTAGTTGGTTGATTTTTCAAAAGTGAGTTATTTTGTTTTTTGTTTGTTTGTTATTTTTGTTTAAATTTTATCATCGTTAAATTTTTTATTGTTTTGTTCTTTGTTCATTGTAATTTTGAACCAATGCATGGTCCGTGGCTTTTATCCATCACACATAATGGTAATTGCTCAAACATACAAATTTTTGAAAGAAGGTTCATTAATATGCTCAAATAAAATGTTACAAATCGAAAGCAGGCCAACGCCTCAAAAAGTACAATATGTTGATTGCATCAAAGTAAAATATGTTGATTGTTCCTATTATGACGAGCTTCTAATCGAGCAGACCTTCTAACTCATGCTCCAGGACAGAGTTCCCTTTGCATGTACTTAGAAGTATAACCCTCTCATAGCTTGTATGGTAGCAGCTCCTCTAGCTCTAGATCTGGCTGAAATTCGTTTGGTATTTTGCTGTCATCCATTCATCGGAAGGTCAAAAACACCCTACAATCTTATACTCATGGAATACAATGCTTGGCGACGTCCGCTCCATTTCCTTTGAGTACAAGCACTGAGCCAACTGGTAGGTGAATCTCCACAGATCTTCTGAACTCCCTAGGGCCAATGATGTCAATTTCTTTCCCAAATAAGATGTTGCTTTTGCTCATAAATGAGTACGTGTAGAAAGGTCTCATGAAGTCATGGTGGTCTATATGTGGAGGAATGCAATCACCCTTACCGTAGATGTTGATAATACAACTATTAGGAATGCAATTAGCGGGCAGTATACTCCACCTGACCATATTTTTAATCATCCACTTTATCATTAGCGGTAGTGGATCCACCTGATCATGTCTGAGAATCCTAGAAGGATTCCCCTATCTGTCATTTGTAAAGTTATAGCAGCAGCTACACTGGATAGTAATTCTCCTTTTTCCTCGCATCCATTTCCTAGGTTAAGAATAGGTCCTTTCCATGAGCAGGCCTGCTCGACCTCTGTCCCTTAGGTCAAAAATGCAGTCAAGAATGCTTTGTTCATCACTCTTTGAGAAGACCTCCAATCCTTCTAGTATATTGATGAATCTCCCTTGTACTTCTTCATAGAATTCAAAAATTCTTTTGTTCACTTTAGTTATTCTGTAATATTCTACTGTGCTTATGATTGACGGATGTCGAGGAAGTTCCCTTATTTCAACGACGGCGGGAACCCAAGCTGGTGTTGACTCTGGCTCTAATGGAATGTATGATCTGGCATCTGACGGGACGTATGGCCCTGTACTCCTCGGAACATATGGCTCTGCATCCATTGGGATATATGACTCTACTTCTATCAGGTAATCAGCTGTCTGAGATCCATCTTCTGTAGAAACGTAATCCTCTAAGGTACTTTAGTGTTATAGTTGCAAGACATTGCGGTCTGGGCATTCCACGAATGCCCCCTTAGCTAACAATCGTGCAAGTATTTCAGCATTGCAAGTAGGGCAACCCGTGCACAGNATATATATATATATTGCATTTGATTTATTTTAATTTTATTAATGATATGATAATTGTCTAGAAATACTAAAACTATTAGGCTCTTTGAAATTTTTTCTTTTAACCATATTAATCAAAGTACTAATCAACTTTAAAATAAAACTAAAGGCAGTCATTTTTCGTTAAGGAAAATTAACACATTGTCCTTGGAACACCTTTTATAGTAAAATAATTAAAATATGCTCTCTTTAGTTTTAGAAGTATTTAGTCAACATGTGATTCTCCATTTGCATGTTAAGAATGAGTGGGAACCTAGCTATGGCTAATCATGATATGGTAATTAAAACTATAAAATAAAATAATTAAATTTTTATATTAAGATGAAAAAAATTGCATGATAAATGCAACATGAAGTATATTTGATTCATTTAAAATAAGACTATTAATGTCACGATTCATTAAACTCCCTTAGTCTAAATGTGATTGTAAGGCTAGTTCGATTGTTTGACTTTTTTAATCTAGCTACCTCCATCATCTTTTTCTATTCTCATCTCCTTACCTTAAATCATTCCTCTAGGAATTTTAATGTGTCTAATGTGGTATAGAGTACTCAAGAAAGTTCTTTGAGACGAAGCAATTAATTATCTCTCTTTCTAATAAAGTAGACTCAAAATTTGATAACCTTGGACAATGAAATTATGAAATTTTGATCAAGTTACGCCTTCATTTAATGCCTTTAGATTTGTCTTTGACAAATCCCTAGGTTTTAAAGTTATTATCAAAGAGACAAGAATTATTCTTGAAATCTAAGGCAATCCAAAAAGTTACCTCTAATAAGTGGAACCAAATTAAGATAATCCAAGAAAAAAAAATTCATTTTTTTATGTGGTTCATAGAAAATCTATTGGATAGTTTTTTATCTTCTCATAACATATGATAAAATTAATATCCAACTTCAATGGGGCAATGTTTGGCAGGATGTGTTTTATGATGTTAACTTATATTGATTGCATATCTCTAATTTCGACATCATCAATATCTGAGAAACCTATAAATTTATATTTTACAACATTTGATGGACCAATAAGGCATTTCTATAAATTTTAAGCATAGAATATAGTCATGATACAACATACACACAATGATATAATATATTTGCAAAATATAAGATATAACATGCTATGAACACTATTTATGTTAAATAAATAATTTATTTTGAATGTGTACTTTCTACTACTCTCTACTAAATACAACAAATTATTAAGTGATATATGATAAAAAAAATCAAACATGAGCATTCATTACTCATTTTTAGCTATCACATGTATTGTCAATATTGTCATTACTTTAAAATATCCAAAAGTTATAAATTTTATTATGTCATCCTCACAATAATAAAGTAAACAATGATTACATTAGCATATCAAATTGGAGTTGCCAATAATGAAAGATAAGCTATTCCTAGATTCAAATTCACATTAACTATTTCATAACTAAACTACATTCAATTGTTTATTATCACAGTTTAATTCATTATAAATAGTTAATTTTATTAAAAATCACTTTAAAGCCTTTAGCTTCAACATTTTTGTACTTCAAAGGTGATGGCATATGTTTGGCTTTGAGTAAAGACACAACTTCAACTTTGTATTTAAAAGACTGTGAGCCCTCTATTGGATATAACTACAACATATTTGAGATATATGAAGAGAAACTTTGAACATAAGTGAACAAAATAACAATAACCACAAAATCCACAAGATTTAATGTTGAAGAACTTACAATAGGAAGAAATCATGGAGCCACATCATGACAAGAAATCCACAACAAATAAAATAAAGAAAAGAATGCAAATTATACCACACTCAAGCCTCATCATACTTATGAACACTTCATGACACTGTCTCCTCTCATTTGCACGAGCAAAATTGAAATCCTATACCGTTCAATAGGCAAACTCAAAAATTTAAGCGAAGAAATGCTAAAATTCGGTTACTGGTGTTGAAGCACTATGATAGTGGTGTTGTGGCTCTCCAATGGGGTGTTGCAGTATCATGCTCTCGGGTTCTAAACCTGAACTGATCATTACGTCAATGGCATTTGGACGCTGGGGGCCTACTTGGCTTTAGGACACAGTTGGCCAGGCGATGATGTGTTATGTTCAGAAAAAAGAATTCAGGGCTACACAACCAAACCAAATATAATGGGGACATCCCATGTCAAGTATGATCAACAAAATTGATGGCTTGGCATTTTTTTATTGACTTTTTCACTGCACATTTTATTCTAATTTATTCCTCTTTTAGCTGTTTTCCTTATCAAAAACCAAGAATAAGAGTTATAGATAAGAGAGGATGTGCGGGGAAATGAAGGTAGCGATTAAGAGGAAGAAAAGTCAATGCTTTAATTTCTTAATTTATTTTTATTCAATGGTTGCATCATCATGTTTTGTATGAATTTGAACTTAGGGAAGTTTACATACATACATACATAGTTATTATGTATTTACATATCTAGCTCTCAAATTATTCTATTTGCATTCATAACATTTTTATGTCATAAATTTATTTATGAAAATATATAATTCACTTTTTAAAAGTAAATAAAATATGATATTTATGATATGGCATTAAAGATTCGAGGGTTATACATATAAATATAAATGTTTTTGTTAGATACGTAAATACGTAAGAATTGATTGGTATGTATGTAAAAATGACCCTTGAATTTAAGTACAATCAAGTTAGTTTAAATTTGAGTTTGATCATTTTTTTTAATTTAAGTTTTAATTCATAATGATAATATTTAAATTTATATTTTTATTTCAATTTTATAATTTTTAACTTGAACTGATTTAATTAAGATTAAGTTAACTTACATAATAAATTTGAGTTATAATTAGCTGATGTAAATTTTGAAGTTTAAATCAACACTGTCCGAATCAGCAAATATAAAGGCATACAAGTCATATAAAATTTTATTACTTTTGGACAACAGAAAAATCATATAATTTCAACAATATATAAGAATGTTAGGCTTGAAATAAGAGAAAACTTTGTGTATGTAAGACGTACGCAGCGCTGCGTATGTTAGGAAGGTTATTCAGAGGGTATTGGGGGGTTATATCCACGTTATATCCCCTTGTAACTTCCCTATAACCTACCTGTAACCTACAAATAAGTTTCGCGCTTCTGTTTTCAAATATTTGTAAGTTACAGGTAAGTTACAGGGAGGTGACAGGAGATATAACACGGATATAACCCCCCAATAACGGAGATATAACGCTGCTATAACCCCCAAATACGCTCTGTATAACCTCCTGACGCACGCAGGGCTGCGTACGTCTTACGTACGCAAATTTTTCCCTTGAAATAGCGAACAGTTGTCAGTTTTATTTAATTTAAATTTGAATAAAACAAAATTAGCCAAAATTGCAACTTTGATTTTGACTAAAAATTTAAATTTTAAACTTACATGTTTCTTGCCTGTTGTTGAGTTTTTCAAAGCAATACGTTAAGATTTTCAAGTTCAAACATTCTATTTGTTAAGTTTAATGGTGGGAATGATATATTTATAAGTTTTGGAAAATTTACAAAACATTTTCATTTTTACATTTAAACATATAAATTATAATATTCGAATGAAATTTAACAACTCATTTGTGATTTTAAATTAGGTTTTAAAGATTTTAAGTTTGAAAAGTTCTTTTAGGTGGTTTAAAGGTAGTAAGGTATATTCAACCATTTCCATCAATAAAACATTTAATGAACTATGGAGAGCAATTTTTCAACATTTCAAATAATTACATATATACCTTCCTCCACAACTTTTCTTTTCAATTTAAAATCCAACTTTATCATTTCATTTCAACTTTTCAATAGATCATAACATCAAAATTTAGAAGTGGAATTCTCTAATTTTAATGAGATTTGGAAACAATTGGTTAAAACTGTAAATTGCACATTTACAAATAGGCCCTTACCTTCTCCAAAACTGTTTAATGAAATCACTATTTTATTGTTCAACCTTTCTATGTTAAAGATTTTTTTTGAAATTTCCACTTGATCTTATACTTTTCTAATTTTTGTTTATTTATTTTATTTAATTTTATAGTTAATTGTTAATTTTTGTAATAAATTGTAATTTATAAGTTATTTATTTATTTAGGTTCCTTACAAAATTAAGGGAGCTCACTGATTTTGAGGCATCAATTGGTCCAAATTTTAATAAATTTTTTATTAGTTTAGATTTCCAATAATTTTTTAATGATTTGTTGGTTTTTAATTAAGTATTAAATTATTAAGAGCCATTTCATTTTGATTTTTTTTATCATTTATGTTTTACTGAATTCAGATCACTTTCAATTATTTTATTTAATTTTAATTATTTATTTTTGAATTTTTAAAGTAAGATTAAAATTTTCTATATTCATTTAATTAGGAAATTGGGAATTTCCTATTTAAAACCACAATGCCACCTCAACCTTTCATGCTAGCTCCACCATTATTTACTTTACACACATCTATTTGTGGTTTGTTAGCTGATCATTGGTTTTCCACATTGGTTGATGATCCACTATTCTGAAGGATATGTGGTTCTCTCATATGATATGATCATGGCCCTCAATTTAAAATAGATGAAAATGGGTGGCATCAGTTCATCATCCTAGTTGGGATGGTGAATGCAAGTCGCCTGGGAGAAAATGCATAATTAAATCTATCTCGTGCATGATCCTAAGATCTTATCCATCCAATAGGACCTTTAGATCCTTAGCTTGCCATCATACGGTCAAATCTTTAAGATTTAAAAGTTGTTTTATAAAGGACCAGCTACTCGTGAACTAGGACTAATATTTCAAAAATAACTTGACCTGTGATGAGTTTTTCAATTAGATTGATTTGGAATGGTTGGGTCAGCTCCGCTCACATTTCTAAGCTCTGTTCATTTTGAATTGAATCATTTACAAGTTCTTGATCGAGAGTCTCGTATGGTTAGTCTTGAAGTGGGTTTGAGGGCTCAGGATGGTAAAATTTTAATAGAGGATTGGGTTTAGGGTTTAGAAAAGCTTATAATGAGCTTAGATTGGGGAATTTTGGAATTGATATGGGTAATTGAAGTTATGTTGGCTTAGGTTGGCTAAAAAAATTAGAGAAATAATGGTGGCTTTGGTTCAAAATGGAGGGAGTGTAAGATGGGGTTAGGTTATGGTTTAGAAGTGATTTTTTTGACAGGGCTTTGCAGACTAATTAGGATCAACATAGTGCTTCAACCAAATAAGGTATTTATAGATGTTTGGGCTCAAGTTGGGCTCAAGACAAGCTTAGGGCACCAATTTTTGGTGGCTTGATATTGTGGAAAGGTCATAGACGCTGGTCAATGATGAATTTACACAAATTTGTTTAAAATTAGTGTGCTTCCAATGAGGGCGCTCAATATGTGCTTTAAGATGTCCATAGCTTCCAATGTAAGAATCTAAGTGGTTGGGCTAGCTTGGGGTAGCCTTTGCAGGTGGTTAAAATTGTCGAGGATGTTATGGAATGAGCAAATCAAAGTGAGCCACTTGGAGGAATTGGTTACACCAATAATTGGTCCACGATGAGAAGGATCTTTGTTGGCTTAACATAGCTTTCCTTGGCTTGCATATGGCTTGGATTTCAATAACATGGGCTTGGCTTTGGGTTCAAAAATTGTGACTTGAGATTGAGTGGACTTGGTCTCTAAACTTGGGTGGAATTTTCTAGGATTGTCAAGTGACTTTAAGGCTGATTTTTAGATTTTGTGTGGTCATTTGGCCAATGAGAGAACCTAACTTTGATGGCCTTGGTGTGGGAATGTTTGATTGATTGAGGGGTGTGTGTGAGAGAGAATATGAGAATTTGGGTGAAATTTGATTTAATTTTGAAAATGTAGAGGATTTAAAAATGAAGCTCATTTGTGTAGCGATTGTGAATGGTTGCAGTGGGTGTAGGTAGGTGTAGGAAATTTTCAAAAATTTTAAGTTAGAGTGGGGTTTGGCTTGGGTGGTGTTGGAAAAGAGATGTGAGGGTGCTGAAGTTAGTGAAAAAAAGTGGGAATTTTATTTTATTTAGTTTATTGAATTTACTTACGGAATTACTACATAATAGCAGTGATTAGCCACTTTTTAATATTTTTATGTGATTTATATTTTAAGCTTTAATTACATTAGGCTTAACAAATCTCTAAACCTTAATTAGGTCTAACCCTAGTTAGACCTAATTAAACCTATTAAGCCTTACTTACATTAGGCTTAACAAACCTTTAAACCTTTATTATGTCTAACTCTAATTAGACCTAATTAAACCTATTAAGCCTTACTTACATTAAGCTTAACTAACCTCTAAACCTTAATTAGGTCTAACTCTAATTAGACATAATTAAACCATTAAGCCTTACTTACATTAGGCTTAAGTAACCTTTAAACCTTAATTAGATCTAACCCTAATTAGGACTAATAAACCTGTTAATTGTTACATTAGGCTTAACTAACCTTTAACTCTTAATTAGGTCTAACCCTAATTAGACTCAATTAAACCTGTTAAGCCTTAGTCACATTAGACTAAACTAATAGCCAAACCTTAATTAGGTCTAACCTTAATTAGACCTAATTAAACTTGTTAAGCCTTACTTACATTAGGCTTAACTAACATTTAAACCTTAATTAGGTATAACCCTAATTCGACCTAATTAAACTTGTTAAGCCTTACTTAAATTAGGCTTAACTAACCTTTAAACCTTAATTAAGTTCAACTCTAATTAGACTTAATTAAACATATTATACTTTGCTTCCATTAAGCTTAACTAACCCTTAAACCTTAATTAGGTCTAACCCTAACTAGACCTAACTAAACCTGTTAATCTTTACTTACATTAGGCTTAACAAATATATAAACCTTATTTAGGTCTAGCTCTGATTAGACCTAATAAACCTTTAAGCCTTACTTACATTATACTTAAGTAACCCTTAAAACCTAATTATGTATAACCCTAATTAGAATTAATTAAACCTTTCAATTCTTACTTTCGTTAGACTTAATTAACCCTTAAACCTAATTAGAGATAATTAAACCATTTAAGCCTTACTTACATTAGGCTTAATTAATAGTAAACCCTAATTTGGTCTCTACCCTAATTAGATCTAATTAAACCCTTTAAGCCTTACTTACATTAGGCTTACTTAACCCTTAAACACTAATTAGGTATAATTTTAATTTGACCTAACTAAACCCTTTAGCCTTACCCAAATTAAGCTTAAGTAACCTCAAAATCTAATTAATTATAAACCATATTGACTTAATTATTCTCTTAAGCCTTATTTAAATTAGGCTTAAGTGATCATAAATCATAATTATGTCTAATTCACATTAGACTTATTAGGTTTAATCTAAGCTTTAATCAAATTAAGCTTAAACCAGCCTTAAGACTTAACCAAATTAGGCTTACCCCCAATCCTTAAACATAAACCCCTTACCTCAAACCTAAGCTAATTTAGACTTAACCTAAACCTTAGGTTCAACCCAAATTGAAGCTAAGTGACCTTTGACAACGACTTTATATATGATTAAAAATACAAGAATTTGATACTGCTGCTAAAAGATTTAATTCACCGGCAACGGCACCAAAAACTTGACAGCGGTTATATATTTGATAAAGATGTATATAAAATATTCAGTAATTACAAAGTCACTCTTATCAACGCAAGTATACGTATCGTTCAAGTAATATAGGGCTATAATGGATACCTAGATATTGATCCCACAGGGAGTAATATTAGAAAACTACAAACTAAGATTTTAGAAAAGCAATACTTAATCGCAACAATGGAATTCAAATTGCTTATCTGTCACTAATAAGCAATTGAAATAAATATTTTAGAAAATCAATACTTAATCACAACAATATAGTTCAAATTGCTTATTTGTCACTAATAGACAATTGAAAAAAAGAATTAATTTAATAACTCTTAAATAACAAATTTTACTAATAAAGTTTCTAACGTGAAGTTCAATATATAAGAAACTATCCTTCTCCTTGTCAAAAAATTAAAGTGAATGATAATGTGAATTAGTTCAAATTGGATTGTGCCAAATAGGAGCACACCTATTATTTATCCTTTGGTCCATGCATAAAGAACATTAACTAATCCTATGCTTGTTTACTAAATCTGCGGCTAGACTGGGAGGATACTGACTCTCAATTCGGAGCTCCCACGTTCCCCTTACCTGAGGGCTAACATCTACGCTTCAGCACCCAAAAGATAGGACCGAATTGATGATTTTAACTGTCACTCTAAAATCTCCAATTATATGCCCGATAATTTTATTTCCCTATTTATTTGCACCCAACTTTCAAGAAATTTGACACCCTGAATCTTGGATGTAATATTCACTTTAGTTGTAAAACTCAACATATTTTAACAAATCAAATATCTCCAATTCTACTCCCGATAATTTTATTTCCTTATTTATTTGCACCCAACTTCCAAGGGCTTTGACCTCCAATGCCCGATAATATTATTTCCCTATTTATTTGCACCCAACTTCCAAGGGCTTTGACCTCCCCAAATCTTGGATGTAATCTTCACTTTAGTTGTAAAACTCAACATATTTTAACAAATCAATTGGACGGACTGAAAGTAAATTAAGATTGAAGTGAAAAGATCATCACAACTTCTTTAACATTCTCAAGGCTCAACCAATTCAAATCATCATTTCACAAAATCTCAAGATAAGGAGAAAGACAAAGAAAACTACCCAGAACTCATGGGGAAGATACGACAAAACTTGGAATTTATATATATAAGCAAAGCCATATAACTACAATAAGTAAATATCACTTATCTCTAATTCCTCCCCAAGCAAAAAATCTAACCATAAATTAAACTCTCTACACTCTACACCTTTCTAATTTTCAATCAAAAGTTTCTCTTAAAGTTGTAGAAGAGTTTTTCCAAGATTTGTCTAATCATCCCCTCGAAAATCGTCCACATTCAATGCATCTGTTGAGATAACCGGTGATCTTGCCGCGAGCAACTTCGAGAGTGCCGTCGGCGGCCTTCTGCAATATTTGATTTTGAACTCTTGGAAAAAACCCATCGTCGGCACCCTAGTTCAAATATTCATATTTTGGTCCTTTTAGCTCCAAATTCGCTCATTTTTGCATCTTTTTGCTCCAATGACCATAATTCAATATACCTGCAACAAAAAATCAAAAATACATTTCTTTAAAGTGCAATATCATCAAAATCAGTGTAAAATAAGTATGAAAATCTCAACATATTTTCCTTTAGTTAAAATCCCCCAAACTTAACTATTACTTGTCCTCAAGTAATTTTAGTACTACAAAAAAAGTTATGATCTATTTTAGTAAAGTTTTAATTCAGAAATATTATAAGTTTGATTTAAGTAAATACCATAGTGAGATTTTCAGAAAGGTAAAGTTTTAATGCAGAAATACTATAAGTTTGATTTAAGTAAATACTATAGTAAGATTTTCAAAAAAATTTCAAGCAACTCTATAGGTACAAGATTATCTAGTCATCAAGTTTAAGAGTTCTAGTTTTCTATTCATTTTAAGAAAGACTACATATTGATCAAGTCACGTGGAATATTCAAATGATAGAAACTTCATGAGAACACTACTAGTAAAAGATGTTAATCCATAAATATATGTTCAAGAATGTATTTAAGTTTTCACTTTAGGTAGGTTCAAGTGAAGCCAATTTTTGATTAGGCATCTTCTCAAGCTTCTCCTCACTTTTATACTTTTTTTCTCATTTGGATTGCTTTCAATCCTATATTTTTTTCTTTTTTTTCAGGGATTGTTGTCAATCCTTTTTTTTCAAGTGAGGATTACTATAACTGGACAGTTGATTTTGAACATCACATTTCTTTCCCTAAATTTGAAACTCAAAGCATTCCTTTACCTTATAGATATATTTTGAACTTCACTTTTCTTTCCCTAAATTTGAAACTCAAAGCATTTCTTTACCTTATAAACATTTTTTGAACATCACATTTCTTTCCCTAAATTTGAAACTCAAAGCATTCCTTTACCTTATAAATGTTTCATAGCTTTTACATCATTGAGCACCAATCTTTTCTTCTCAAATGAATTTCCAAGATTCTTAACACTTCAAAATATAGTTTCCTTTACTTTAAATAGTTAACTATAGTCTTATTCTTTTATACTAAATATCTTAATCTACAAAATTAATTTTCCTTAAAAAAAATATTCCTTTAAATCTACCATAATATTTAAATATCTACAAAATATAGTTCTCTGAATTAAATTTACTACATAAAATCATATTAATAATTTTTGAAAATATTTAAATTAAGAACATCTAATAGTTAATCTTTTTCTTCCCTCCCCCAAACTTAAATTTTTCAATATGGAATGATACAGGTGGAAAAAAAATTCTAAATATAAATCATACCTCGGTACTTTAGGCATTGTCATCATTCTGAAATTTTTGCAGTCCTTCTCAAAATTTTTACTTCAGCTGGTCTGTAATATCAAGAGTTTTCTATACATATAAATCATTAGAGAATTTGTTGGGAAATGAAATTTTGAAATAAGAACAAAACTAAACATTATACAAGCATAATATTTTGCTAACACATCCACAATACTAAATAATAAACAATTACAAAAATATTAAAATGCAAATAAAAATCACATCACATTACAATTTTACAAAGTACTAATCAACATGTAATATAACTACACATGCAAATTTCAACTACCACACTAAATAATTATAACAATAATAAAAAATTATCCAATTACAACATAAAAATAAAAATGAAAGTACAAACAAACAAACATCTATCTCTATTACATAAATTACAAAAATAAAAGTACATCAATTACTATCATATATCAAAATCCCATGTTATATCTTCATCTCCCTGGTCAGCAGGTGGATTGGGCTGATACTGAGTATAACAGGGGCATTCAGGAAAAGTAACATCAGACTCACCTCTGTAGTGTCGGGCCTGAGCTTCGTAGTAAGCTATCTCAAAGTCAGAATGCCTCTGTAGGTACTGACTATCATTATCATGTCTACGTTCTAATCCCTTAATTCTTTCATTTATTAGCTCTATACTCTTTTGCTGCAAGGTCAACTCATTCATTAAATCATTTAGGATAGAGGAACTAGAGGAAGCAAGGTCATAACTAGTAGAGGGGGATATCTCTACTAGTAGAAGGTTCTTGAGTCCTACTCCCATATATCCATTTTTTATGGTAATCATATGTCTTCAAATTAGCTTTACTAATAGGTTTCATAGGGTAAACCCATTCTTCATCATCTCCAGCTTCAACTCCAGAAAGTTGGCAAAGTGCATAAATGAGGCCAGGATGTCCCAGTCCTCCACATGTTTCACTCTTTGTCATGGTCAATATATTCTTAAAAATAATTCTCCCCACATTTATAGTTCAATTATTTTGAATACAGAAATTCAGAATAGCTATATCTCTTGTTACCTCACTATGGTGATAGGTAGGTAACAGAGTAGAGGAAATAAAATGAGGCCTTGCTTTAGATGTGGCATTCAACATGGAAGTAGAAAAATTTACTCATTCTAATTGCTTTATCTTCCATGACCCTTTCCCATCAGTGAGAAAGTTGATGACATCATTCAGTTGGCCTTCCATTGTACTGAAGGTTTCATAATGGCAGCTATAGGAGTCTGGGACTTCATAAAAGAGTTAATGCGGGTGGCACTAAATTCAACAAAAAAATCCCCGCACTCGAACGGTTCCATCCTCATAATAGTACACATTGGCATAAATCTCTTTCACATTATTCGCAGCAGCCTTATTGGTGGTATAACAGAAGTTTTTCCTCCTCCGTTCGGTAATAACTCGTTTAATTTCTTCTCCCGGACTTACAAAAACTCGATCTTGTATACATTTCTTCCCTTCAAATATTGATGTAAATCTTGACTGAGCCTTCGCATTGACGAAGCGAGAAACATTAAACTCAAGATGTCAATCTAATCAAAATTATAAAAAAAATTAAAAATACACTTCAAATACTCAAATAATGGCTTCCAAGAGTGACTGCAAGAGTTCAAACTAAATTCCATGAATTTCTTCCAAATATTTTCTCCACATTCTCAAAATTTTCAAACCTTCTCAATGTGGAAGAAATTTAAGGTGAAAATCAAGTATTTTTAGGTTGGAGTGAAGCCCTTACTGAGAGATGATAAAATCTTGGTGTCTAAACGCTTTGAAATCGCCCCAAATCCAAGATCTTCAAGCCCTAGATCAAAATTTTCATTTTTTAAGAGGAAGGGGATGATGAATAGTGTCGGTTGACTGGTCAAAATTGCGGTTAAAAGTGTTTTTTCGGGATCTCGTCGTCGATGGGGTCTTCAGCGCCGTCAGCGAGCTCTATTGAATTAATAACCTAAGTCTCGAGAAAAATCTGTTGTCGGCGCCGTCGGCGAGATTTTTAAAATTGGGTCAATTTCTATATTTTTGCGATTTCAATCAAATTCAAGCCTTGAAAACATCCGTTCAATCATTATAGACATAAATTTTAAGTGATTAAATGATGTACTAACACAAGTAAACATTCACAACACAAAACATCACAATTATATATAAATTCCAAGGGTTACAATACACGTTACAAGACAGACATAAGTTTGGTATTTTCTAAACCTTTATACATCAATTCAGCGTTGCATTCAAAGCCACAACACTCTAAACACTGAAAACAAATATCCTATGCTCAATCTCAACTATATTGAGATCTAAAAGCAAAATTTGAAAGCAAAGCAAACACAAAGTTTAAATCAAATTACACACATAGACATACAGGTAGCAAGGTAAATCTACTACTCTTCTGATTCAGTGCTTGTTTCTCCTCTGAGATCATCCATTGATTGAACATGAACGAAAAGGTTATAGAAGGGTCAGTATGAAAATTCTTCAGTAGAGTCATCTTCTATCAATCCCATCTTTCTCATCAGTCATATCAAACTTCCTTCGATATGTTCAGAGTGAGAAATTTGTTCTTTCATCCTCCAGTCTAGATGATTGAAAAAATCAGAGATATTGTTAATTGTGTTAATAACATTTTGTACCTCTTTCTTCAATTTCTTGATTTTGCACAGGATCACTAGTGCCTTATCCGGAATTAAAGGCTGAATAGAAAGTGAATTCTAAGACGATTGATCTCCCATCGTCATCTCATAATTATCTCTTCAATTACTATCGAAGGATTGTTCAATCCTCGATTCACGAATCCTCTTTCTTTGATTAATCTCCTCTTTGTCAATACTTTGTTGAAGATTCGCTGCGCCTCGGAACTAATGAACTTTCTCTGGTTGAACACTCGCAATCTATGGTTTTCAGGGGAATTGGACGCCATAGGGATGAATTTGGTGGAGTTTCAATTCATTTTTGGAGAAATACAAACTTAGGAATTGAATTTGGAAGTTTATAGGGAGTAACTCCCGCCTAAAATTGCCAAAAACCGTCATTTCAAACTCCAGAAACTGTCATCCCGCCATTATCGTTGTCGATGGTGTCGATGGAGCCGTCCCTGGACTCTTAGGAAAAACCCACCGTCGGCGGCATCGATGGCGTCATCGGTGCCCAAAGCAAAAATTTCACAGTTTCGCTTTGGCCCGAATGCGTTCCAATTTTTTCTATGGATCTAATTTTTATGATGATTCAAAGGTAAACATGAGTACTAGAGTTCAATTCTACCACAAACTAACAATAATTTCAAATAAAACTACTATAATCGCAATAAAAATAAAGATAACTATGGTTTGCCTCCCATAAAGTGTTTGGTTTAACGTCGTTAGCGCGACCTATTCAGATATTATTTTGGTTGACTGCTCATTAAAACCTCTTTAAAATTTGGACTTTTACCATAAAAATACGGCTTTAATCTGTGTCCATTTACTTTAAATTTATTCTCAGTCTTTTGATCTTCAATTTCAACAGCTCCGTAAGTATAAACTTGAGTCACAGTAAAGGGTCCTAACCAACGAGACTTCAATTTCCTAGGGAATAACTTCAGCCTTGTATTGTAAAGAAAAACTTCTTGTCCTGGTTCAAAGTTCTTCTGGTTAATCTTCCGATCATGCCATAACTTTAGTTTCTCCTTATAAATTTTGTCGTTATCATAAGATTTATTTCTTAATTCTTCTAACTCATTCAATTGTAACAATCTCTTCTCACCAGCATCTTTCAAATTATAATTGAATTCTTTAATCGACCAATATGCTTTATGCTCCAATTCTACTAGTAAATGACAAGTCTTTCCAAAAATTAGCAGTAAGGAGTCATTCCAATAGGAGTTTTATAAGCAGTTCTGTAAGCCCATAATGCGGTATCCATTCTAGTGGATTCCAATAGGAGTTTTATAAGCAGTCCTGTAAGCCCATAATGCGGTATCTAGTCTAGTGGATCAATCTACTCTACTAGGGTTTACAATCTTCCCAAGTATTTGTTTAATCTCTTTATTAGAAACTTTAGCTAACCGACTGGTTTGATGGTGATAGGAAGTAGAGATTTTATGAATAATATTAAACTTTTTTGCCAATCTCTGAATATATTTATTCCTAAAATGGGATCCTTTGTCGTCATTCTAGGCATTCCGTATCTAGTGAAAATATTTTTCATTAAAAACCTTGAAACACTTTTAGTGTCACAACGAGGTCGCATTCCGTATCTAGTGAAAATATTTTTCATTAAAAATCTTGAAACACTTTTAGCGTCATAACGAGGTAAAGCCTGCTTCAATCCACTTTGAAACATAGTCTACTACAATAAATATGTATAAGTTCTCAGATGAAGGAATAAATGGTCCCATGAAATCTAATCCCCAAACATCAAAGATCTCAACTTCAAACATGAAATTCAGAGGCATTTCATTTCTTTTAGATATATTGCCTACTCGTTGGCATCGATCACAAG
Source organism: Phalaenopsis hybrid cultivar (assembly GCA_002079205.1). Classification (NCBI taxonomy): domain Eukaryota; kingdom Viridiplantae; phylum Streptophyta; class Magnoliopsida; order Asparagales; family Orchidaceae; genus Phalaenopsis; species Phalaenopsis hybrid cultivar. The sequence continues at coordinate 17,663 of JXCR01137616.1, read as the reverse complement.
TTTTTATGTATCTGTAAGCATCTCTAAAGAGAGTAGGCCAATAGAATCCAGCTTGTAAAATTTTATAAATAGTTTTATTAATCTCAAAATGTCCTCCAAATTCAGAATCATGACATTTCTGAATGATTACTTCAATTTCTTCATAAGGGGTACACATCTTCTCATAATAAGATCCTTACATTATTTATATAAATTAGGTTCATCCCAAAAATATGTTTTCGCATCATGAATGAATTTTCTTTGTTGTTGCAATGTCAGTATAGGTGGCAAAATATCACTTACAATATAATTAACAATATCAACATATCATGGTATTTTTCACTCATTAATATTATAAAGTTGTTCGTCAAGAAAACTGTCATGTAATCTCATTATCGGTGTCAGATAATTCATGATTTTCTAATCTCGACAAATGATCAGCAATTTGATTGTCAGTTCCCTTTCTATCAATAACTATAAAATCAAATTCTTGCATCAAAAGTATTCATCTAATTAACCTTGGTTTGGCATCCTTCTTTTGCATCAGTTATTCAATAGAAGTGATCAGTGTGCACAACACATTTAATCCCAATTAAATAAGATCTAAATTTGTCTAAAGCATACACAATGGCCTGTAACTCTTTTTTAAGTAACAGTATAGTTAATTTGAGCATCATTACGAGTTTTACTAGCGTATTATATAATTTTAAAAATATTTTGATACCTTTGTCCAAGAACAGCTTCAATAGCATAATCACTAGCATCGCACATCAGTTCAAATGGTTTCCTCAAGTTAGGTGAAACTATAATAGGGGCTGTGATTAGTTTTTCTTTTAATAACTTAAAGGCATTTAAACAGTGTTCATTAAATTCAAATTTCATGTCCTTTTCTAAAAGTTGGCATAGAGGTTTAGTAATTTTTGAAAATTCTTTAATAAAATGTCTGTAAAAACCAACATGTCCAAGAAAACTTCTAACAAGTAGGAGGTGTTAATTTAGATATAACTTGAATTTTTGCAGGGTCTGCTTTCATACCATTTTCTGAAATTTTATGTCCTAACATAATTCCTCCTGGAAATTGACATTTCTCCCAATTTAGAACTAAATTAGTTCTTAAATTGACATTTCTCCCAATTCAGAACCAAATTAGTTCTTTCGCATAACTCTAAAACTTTTGAAATTGACATTTCTCCCAATTTAGAACTAAATTAGTTCTTTCGCATAACTCCAAAACTTTTTTATTTCTCCCAATTTAGAACTAAATTAGTTCTTTCGCATAACTCCAAAACTCTTTCAAGATATTCTAATTTAGAACTAAATTAGTTCTTTCGCATAACTCTAAAACTTTTTCAAGATAAATTAAGCATGTGTAATTAGTTCTTTCGCATAACTCCAAAACTTTTTCAAGGTAATTTAAGCATGCGTCAAATGATATTTTCGCATAACTCCAAAACTTTTTCAAGATAATTTAAGCATGTGTCAAATGATGTTCCAAATATAGAGAAATCATCCATAAATACTCGCATAACTCCAAAACTTTTTCAAGGTAATTTAAGCATGCGTCAAATGATGTTCCAAATACGTAGAAATCATCCATAAATACTTCTAATCCGCATAACTCCAAAACTTTTTCAAGATAATTTAAGCATGCGTCAAATGATGTTCCAAATACACAGAAATCATCCATAAATACTTCCAATTCATCATCAATTAACTTACTAAATATAGACATTATACATCTCTGGAATAAAGCAGGTGTATTATATAATCCGAAAGGCATTCTTCGAATAACAAAAGTTCCAAAATGACGAGTAAATGTTGTATTTTCTTGATCCTCAGGAGCAATATGAATTTGATGGTAACTGGTATATCCATCTAAAAAACAAAAATATTTGTGCCCATCAAGTCTATCTACTATTTGGTCTAAAAATGGTAAAGGGAAGTGATCTTTTCTAGTAGCAGTGTTTAATTTTTTATAATCAATGCAAATACGCCACCCAGTAACTTATCTGATAGGTATTAATTCATTATTCTCTTTTGTTTCAATAGTCACTCCTCCTTTTCTTAGGAACACAATGAATTGGACTTACCTAAGAACTATCTATGAAATAGGATATATAATTCCAGTGTCCAACCATTTCAAAATTTCCTTCTTGACTACTTCTTCCATCATTGGGTTTAATCTCGTTTGTGGATCAACTCTTGGTTTATATTGTTCATCTAGTATAATTATGTGCATACAGATCGAAGGACTAATTCCCTTAATATCAGCTAAGGTCCAACCAAAAGCTTTCTTATTTTTTCAATGTATCTAACAGTCTTTGCTCTTGCAAATCATTTAATTCTGAAGATATAATAACAGGTAATGTAGACGAGTCTCCAAAAGTCTTTGCTCTTGCAAATCATTTAATTTTGAAGATATAATAATAGGTAGTGTAGATGAGTTTCCCAGAAACACATACTTCAAGTGGTTAGGCAATATTTTCAACTCAAGTTCAGATGATTTTATAATTGACAGAACTAAATTCTTATTAGCATTTCTTATAATATCCAACATCTCAAATCTTTCCTGAACATAATCTAATTCTTAATTTTCTATCTCGTCCAAAATAAATTCATCTCTGTCTTCAAATTGTTCTTTCTCTTCATAATGTTCTTTAAAATGCTCGATAGATGTTCACTAATTTTCATGCGAAAACATTCATTATCTCTTTCAACAGTAGGGTATTTCGTAGATTTTGCAATGTTAAAAGTCACTTATTGATCGTTAACTCTCATAGTTAATTCTCCCTTTTGAACATCTTCATAGCTTTTCCAGTAGCTAAAAATGGTCTCCCTAAAGTGATAGGTATTTCTTTATCTTCCTTCATATCTAAAATAATGAAATCCACAAGAAATATAAATTTATTAACTTTTACTAACACATCTTCTATAACTCCCTTAGGATAAGTAACTGAACGATCCGCTAACTGAAGAGTTACAAAAGTAGGTGAGACTTCTCCTAATCCTAATCTTTTGAAGATTGATAGAGGCATAAGATTAATGCTGGCTCTAAAATCACATAAAGCTCTTCCATAAAATTTTTCACCGATAGCACACGGTATTGTGAAACTACATGGATCTTTTAATTTTTCAGGAAGTTTTTTCTGAATAATTGCACTAGACTCTTTGCTAAGTGCAACAGTCTCATTATCAGTGAACTTCCTATTCTTTTTCAAAATATCTTTCATAAACTTCACATAATTGGGCATTTTCTCTAAAGCTTCTACGAAGGGAATGTTTACCGTTAATTTCTTAAGAATTTCTATAAACTTTGAAAATTGTTTATCCTTTTTGTGTTGCTTCAATCTTTGAGGAAACGGTGGTGGAGGTTTCTCCACAGTAATTTTCATTGGTGTAAGTGGATATTCTAAATCTGGATATTATTGATATTTTTCTTTTTTCCATATCCACTTTCTCTTTTTCAGTTTCCGTTTCTTTTTGCACCCTTGTTTCCAATTCTTTTCCACTTCATAATTGTATCGTTTTTATTTGTTCTTTTCCTTGATCTTTAGGATTAGGTTCCACAGTACTAGAAAAAGTTCTCAATGCTCGGTTACTAAGCGCAGTAGCGATATGCCCCAATTGATTTTCAACATTCATGATAGCAGTTCCTTGATTTTGTAACTGATTTTCTTGAATTATCATCTCTTCCATAGACAACTTCTTTTCCTTAATTTAAGTGTTACTGTCTATAATTAACATTACAATGGTTGGATGAATTTCCTAATAGGTTCACTGGGTTGTTCGCACATTAGTTAACATTTTCTTGGTTGGATGAATTTCCTAATGGGTTCACTGGGTTGTTTGCCCATTGTTTATTAACATTTCCCTGGTTGGATGAATTTCCTAATGGGTTCACTGAGTTGTTTGCCCATTGTTGGGGTCTATAGTTAACATTTCCTTGGTTGGATGAATTTTCTAATGGGTTCATTGGGTTGTTTGCACATTGTTGATCGTAGAAGATTGTTATTCCAATTAAAATTAGGATGATTCTTCCAACCTGGGTTATAATAGTTCGAATAAGAGTTGTCGGGTCTATTATTAATAGCATTTAAAGTCTCATACAAAGGTTGAACATCCACAAGTTACCCAGATGAATTATCTTCCATCATAGTAGGTGTGGAGAATAATTCATTCCATAATGATCTAATTACTTTGATATTGCAGCAATCTGCGAAGCCAACATAGATATTGTATCAGAATCGTGGATACTAGCTACACTTTTAGGATTTACTCGTTCAGAGAGCCATTGAAAATTGTTGGTAGCCATCTCTTCTATTAAAGAATAAGCCTCATTAAAAGGTTTTGACATTAAAGAACCACCGGTCGCAGCATCTATAATTGATCTAAGTGATCTCACTAATTCATTATAAAAAGTTTAAATTATCAACCAATCCGGTAACGAATGATGAGGGCTCTTTCTAAGAAGATCTTTAAATCTCTCCCAAGCTACATATAGCGACTCTCCATCAATCTGACAAAATGATGTTATGTCATTTCTAAGTTTAGCAGTTTTGGATGGAGGGAAATATTTGGATAGAAATTTCTGTGAAAGTTCTCCCAAAGTTACAATAGATCCAGGTGCTAACAAATTTAACCACATCTTAGCCTTATCCCTAAGTGAAAAAGGAAAAAGTCTAAGTCTAACAACATCATTCAAAACTCTGTCATATTTAAAGGTAGCATAAAGTTCTAAAAAACTAGCAAGGTGTAAATTAGGATCTTCATTTAGTGTACCTTTGAATTGATTGTTTTGTACCATTTGGATAATAGTAGATTTAAGCTCAATTGAATTAGCAGCTACATCATGATTTTGGATAGATAAGTGAATTTCATCTGTTGTAGGAATTGCATAATCTCATAGGGGTCTAGGTTGGTGTTCATTCTCTATTCCTTGATTGTTCATGTTGTTTTCCATTGTATAAAGCTACATCAGGATTTTGGATAAATAAGTGAATTTCATCTGCTGTAGGATTTGCATAATCTCGTAGAGATCTAGGTTGGTGTTCATTTTCTATTCCTTGATTGTTCACGTTGTTTTCCATTGTGTCAGGATTTCTAAGTTCACTTCTTAGTTTTCTAATTCCTCTAACATTGCGTTCTAATTTTGAATTATAGGGTATAAGATTTTCAGGTCCAAATTTACGCATACAATTAAAATCAGTACACAGAAAAACAGTTAACTAAATATAAAAATAAGTTGCAATTCTAGTAAAAGTTTTCTAATAGTCCTAATTTGTCTGTTACTCTAATTATGATTCTTGTTTACTCCCCGACAACGGCGCCAAAAACTTGACAGCGAATTTATATATGCTTAAAAATACAAGAATTTGATACTGCTACTAGAAGATTTAATTCTCCGGCAACGGCGCCAAAAACTTAACAGTGGTTATAGATTCGATAAAGATGTTTATAAAATATTTAATAATTGCAAAGTCACATTTATCAACGTAAGTATACGTATCGCTCAAGTAATACAGGGCTCTAATGGAGTCCTGGATATCGATCCCACGGGGAGTGATATTAGAGGCTACGAACTAAGATTTTAGAAAATCAATACTTAATCACAAAAATATAGTTCAAATTGCTTATCTATCACAAATAGACAATTGAAATAAATATGTAATTTTAATAACTCTTAAATAACTAATTTTACTAATAAAGTTTCTAATGTGAAGTTCAATATATAAGAAAGCATCATTCTCCTTGTCAAGAAATTAAAGTGAATGGATAATGTGAATTAGTTCAAATTGGATTGTGTCAAATAGGAGCATACCTATTCTTTACCCTTTAGTCTAGGCATAATGACTAATCCTACGCTTGTTTACTGAATCTGCGGCTAGGCTGGGAGGATACCGGCTCTCACTTTGAATCCTATGCTTGGTTACTGATTCTGCGGCTAGGCTGGGAGGATACCGGCTCTCACTTCGGATCTCTATGCTTGGTTACTGATTCTGCGGCTAGGCTGGGAGGATACCGGCTCTCACTTCGGAGCTCACACGTTCCCCTGCTAAATTGGAGCATACTTATTCTTTACCCTTTGGTCCAGGCATAAAGAACATTGACTAATCCTACGCTTTTTTACTGAATCTGTGGCTAGGCTGGGAGGATACCGGCTATCACTTCGGAGCTCCCACGTTCCCCTCACCTGAGGGCTAACATCTACACTCTGATTCTGCGGCTAGGCTGGGAGGATACCGAATAAAGAACATTGACTAATCCTATGCTTGGTTACTGAATCTACAGCTAGGCTGGGAGGATACCGGACACTTTGGAGCTCCCACGTTCCCCTCACCTGAGGGCTAACATCTACACATCAACACCCAAACATAAAGAACATTGACTAATCCTACGCTTGTTTACTGAATCTGCGGCTAGGCTGGGAGAATACCGGCTCTTACTTTCGAGCTCCCACGTTCCCCTCGCCTGAGGGCTAACATCTACACTTCAACACCCAAACGATAGGATTGAATTGAGCTCCCACGTTCCCCTCGCCTGAGGGCTAACATCTACACTTCAGCACCCAAACGATATGACTTACCCTTTGGTCCAGACATAAAGAACATTGACTAATCCTATGCTTGGTTACTGATTCTGTAACTAGGCTGGGAGGATACCGACTCTCACTTTGGAGCTTTCACGTTCCCCTCACTGAATCTGTGGCTAGGCTGGGAGGATACCGGCTCTCACTTCGGAGCTCCCACGTTCCCCTCGCTTGAGGGCTAACATCTACACTTCAGCACCATCTGCGGCTAGGCTGGGAGGATACCGGCTCTCACTTCGGAGCTCCCACGTTCCCCTCGCCTAAGTGCTGACATCTACACTTCAGCACGCAAACGATAGGACCAAATTGAGGATTTTAGTCTGTCACTCTAAAATTTCCAATTCTACTCTCGATAATTTTATTTCTTTATTTATTTGCACCCAACTTTCAATGCAATCTCCAATTCTACGCCCGATAATATTATTTTCCTATTTATTTGCACCCAACTTCCAAGGTTTCCAAATCTATGCCCGATAATATTATTTCCCTATTTATTTGCACCCAACTTCCAAGGGCTTAACCTCCCTAAATCTTGGATGTAATCTTCACTTTAGTTGTAAAACTCAACATATTTTAACAAATTACTCCCTGAATCTTGGATGTAATCTTCACTTTAGTTGTAAAACTCAACATATTTTAACAAATTTATCCCTGAATCTTGGATGTAATATTCACTTTAGTTGTAAAACTCAACATATTTTAACAAATCAAATATCTCCAATTCTACTCCCGATAATTTTATTTCCTTATTTATTTGCACCCAACTTCCAAGGGCTTTGACCTCCAATGCCCGATAATATTATTTCCCTATTTATTTGCACCCAACTTCCAAGGGCTTTGACCTCCCCAAATCTCCAATTCTATGCCCGATAATTTCATTTCCCTATTTATTTGCACCCAATTTCTAAGGGCTTTGACCTCCCAATTCTTGGATGTAATCTTCACTTTAGTTGTAAAACTCAACATATTTTAACAAATCAATTGACCAGACTGAAAGTAAATTAAGATCGAAGTGAAAAGATCATCACAACTTCTTTAATATTCTTAAGGCTCAACCAATTCAAATCACCATTTCACAAAATCTCAAGATAGGGAGAAAGACAGAGGAAACTGCTCAGAACTCATTGGGAAGATACGACAAAATTTGGAATTTATATATAAAAGCAAAATCATACAAACTATAATAAGTAAACACCACTTATCTCTAATTCCTCCCCATGCAAACTCCTCGAAGTTCCTCTAAATCTCTTCCTTTCTTTACAGTACACAGAATTCTTCTTCAAAGCGGCAAGGAGGAAGAAATCTCTCACTTCCCCTCCACTCTTACAATCTCTCAAAGAATTCCTCACAATCTAACCCTAAATTAAACTCTCTACACTCTACACCTTTCTAACTTTTGGCCAAAAGTTTCTCTTAAAGTTGTAGAAGAGCTTTTCCAAGAGTTGCCTAAGCATCCCCTCAAAAATCGTCCACATTCATTGCACCTGTTGAGATAACCGCCGATCTCGCCGTCGGCGGCCTGTGGAATATTTGATTTTGAACTCTCGGGAAAAAACCCGACGTCAGTGTCGTTGGGCTTGTCGTCGGCGCCCTAGTTAAAATCTTCATATTTTGGACCTTTTCGCTCCAAATTCGCTCCTTTTGCATCTTTTTATTCCAATGACCATAATTCAACAATTCAAGTCATTAAAGATATGTATACTAGAGCTGTTACTTGTGTTCAAACTGAAGGAGGATTACATATGACTTATATTCAAGTCATTAAAGATATGTATACTAGAGCTATGATGTGTTTCAAACTGAAGGAGGATTGACCAAATATTTTCCTATTTCTGTTGGATTACATCAGGGATTGGCTGTGTTGATATGACTTATATTCAAGTCATTAAAGATATGTATACTAGAGCTGTTACTTGTGTCAAACTGAAGGAGGATTGACAAAATATTTTCCTATTTCTGTTGGATTACATCAAGGATCGGCTTTAAGCCCTTATTTCTGCTGGATTACATCAGGGATCGACTTTAAGCCCATATCTTTTTGCTTCAGTTATGGATGGCCTTACTGGACATCTACAGGAGGATGTACCTTGGTGTATGCTTTTTGCTGATGATATTCTTCTGGTGAATAAAACAAGAGAAAAAGCTCAAGAAAAACTTGAATTATGGAGGTCNACTTGGGCTTATTGTATTAAAAATGATCTTAATTTATTAGAACTAAATGAAAATATGACACTAAATAGGATGCAATGGAGAAAAAGGATTCATGTGGCCGACCCCACGTAGTGGGATTAAGGCTTTGTTGTTGTTGTTGTTGACCATAATTCAACATACATGCAATAAAACAACAAAAATACCTTTCTTTAAAGTGCAATATCATCAAAATCGGTGTAAAATGTGTATGAAAATCTCAACATATTTTCTTTTGGTCAACCTTACACCTTAGGTTTGACCCAAATTGAATTTAACTAATTTTAAACCTTAGGTTCAACCCAAATTGAACCTAAATGACCATAAAGCTTGGGTTCAAACCAAATTGAACCTAACCAACCCTAAGACTTATATCCATCACAAATTGAACCTAAATGACCCTAAGCCTTTGGTTCAACCCAAATTGAACCTAAGTGACCCTAAACCTTAAATTCAACCCAAATTGAACCTAAGTGACTCTAAACCTTAGGTTTAACCCAAATTGAGTCTAAGTGACCCTACACCATAGTCAAACCAAATTGAACTTTAAATCCAACATAATTTAGGTTAACATAAGTTATTTGGAACCTTATGTTAGATTAGTTTAACTTGACATGAATTATTCTAAAACACAAAGGACCTAAAAATTCACCTTAAACAACATTAAAACTTAATCCTGGAGCCTAAAAAGAAACCTGTTCTGAGAAGATATTTTGGAGGAGGCAACCCATGGTTGCTAACAAAATATCTTCCAATCACTTGTAACTGATCAAACTAAAAACACAATGTTTTGGGACGATGGAACGATAAAATCTTGATTGGATCATCCAAAACAAAAAAAAAACTTAATCGGTTAATAAATTGTAAACAACCTTAAATTTTTCAACCCATAAAATTTGAAATAGACATTAAAACTTAAGTGAAACCTGATACACCAAAATAATATGTTATTTTAAGTATACATTTTGTGCTTATTTTTTGTGATATTGCACTTTAAAGACAGATATTTTTATTTTTTTATTGCAGGTATATTAGTTTTAGACATTTGGAGCAAAAGTAGTCAAATGGATAAATTTTGGAGCCAAAATAGCAAATTTTGATATTCTAGCGCTAGAACTAGCGCCTGAAGCACCACTTTACAGAGAGCTAACTCCTGAAGAGCCAGAACTAGTGCCTGAAGCTCCATTTGACAGAGAGCTGGCGTCTGAAGCGCCAAAACCCAGAACAACGCTGTCTTAAGCAAGTTGGTGTCATTGTCTGAAGCGTTAGAGATGACTTTTTGTGGATCAAGGTGGTTTGGGATGAATTTTGCATGAATTTTTAAAGAGACACTTGTTTAAACACCATATGGAGGGATTCAATGTATCTAGACACTTTGGAAGGTTCTTTTATGAAGGGATATGTCTCTTGAATCAATAGATGTGTCTTTTGAATTCAAAAGGGTTGACCTTTGGATAGAATTTTTGGAGGAAATTTTGAATTCTTTTTAGAGGGAGGCAGCCTCTAATAAAAGAGAGGGAAGTCTAGAGCTTGAGAGGGAGCATGAGTAAGAGGCGAGTGAGGGATTTTTGAAGAAGGCAAGAGAGAGAGAGAGAGAGAGAGAGAGAGAGAGAAATTCAAAAATTTTCCTCAAGGATTGTACGAGGAGAGAGAAGGTGATAGATTTCTTCTTCATTACTTTTCTAAGAGAGAATTGAGAGTGCTTGTAAAGAGGGAAAGTGCTTGAAGTGAACATTTAAGGATTTTCTTGGGAAGGATTGTGAGATAAGTTTTGTTTTTTGATTTTTTTTGTAAACTTATTTTTATATATGAAATTTGTGTTTTGACGTATCCTGCTCATGAATTTTGAGTAGTATTCTCTATCATTCTCCCTACAATGAGATTTGGTTTTGTGAAGTATTGATTTTGTTTTATACAATTTTAAATGTCAAAAATTTGTGATGATTTAAACTATGATCTTTATTTACTTTTCAATATGGTCAATTAAAATGTTAAAATGTGTTGAGAAACATATGTTCTGGAAGGGATATGATTCCTACAACACAATGAGAATCATATTTGATTCCATGGGAGAGGATGTCATCCATGGGGTTGAGTGCAAACAAATAAAGAAATATACTTTATTGGATGCAGAATTGGAGATTTTAAGGTGACAGATTAAAATCTCAAATTTGGTCCAGTTGATTGAAAACTAATGTGAGATTATTAGCCCTCAAGTGAGGGAGTAGTGGGAGCTCTGGAGTGCAGCCGGCATCCTCCCAACCTAAACACTGAATTATGGACCAAACACTGGATTAATCAATGTTCTTTATGCACTTGAAAGAGGGTAAAGAATAGGATTGCTCTTATCTGGCACAAAATAATTTCTATATATTTTTTTAAATGATTTTAAAATCTTCACAATCCATATACTCATTATAAAAGGGAAGGATGCTTTCTTAAATTTGAACTCTTCGTTGCAAAAACTTTATTTAATTCTGATAATTTTACTTTTGAAAGTTTAACAATTAGTTTAATTAACTTATTCTTTTAATTGCATTTTATTTAGCTATCACTCATTTACTATAGATTTGAATTTTGTACTTCACTTTTGTAGTTTAAATTGAATTAATCATAAGAATTTACTTATAAGCATTTTCAAATTTCCTGTGGAATCGATATCTAGGACTTTAATAGAACCATTTATTACTTGAGAGATACGTATACTTGTGTTATTTTTAGGGGATTTGACAGTTTAAAGATTTAAAAAAATAAAACTATTTTCATTAAAGTTATTTTTGTTAAGATTACATTGCATATTTACTATTATATCTATCGTGTGTATTTTGTAATATTGAAAAATTATTTACAAAAAAAATAGAACACAAAATCCGCTCGCATCAAGTTTTTAGCGTCGTGGTTGGGGATTTAAATTTTCATAAAACACGCAGAAAAACAGCACACCCTAGGGGCGCATCAAGTTTTTAATATCTTTGTCAGTGAAGTAATGGAAAGTATTAGTAAGTTATTTTATAATTTAAATTATTTTATTTAAAAAAATTTATTTGTAGTTTAGTTTGAATATTTTCATATTTTAGTTTGTTTGCTTATTTTAATTACTTATTGTGTTTATTTATGTGTAGTGTAAGACCTGACAATTTAGTACCTTATAATTCGGAGTTAGAAAGTACTATTAGAAAAATTTAAAAACAACAAAAAGAGATAGATCATTTTAGCAAAATGGCTTGAAACTCAACTAATACTAGAAATTAAAATGAACATCATCAAAGACCTTCAAGAGATTATGCTAATCCTACAGCAAATGAAATCTATTTAAGTATACAAAAACCTGTTGTAGCGGTCAATTCATTTGAACTTAAACATGCTATTATCCAAATGGTACAAAACAATCAATTTAGAGGAACACCAACTGAAGATCCTAATTTACACCTTGCTAGTTTTCTAGAATTGTGTGTTTCATTTGAATATGGAGTGTCGAATGATGACGTCAGACTTAGATTTTTTCCTTTTTCACTAAGGGATACAACTAAGATGTGGTTAAACTCATTAGCACTTGGATCTATCAGAACTTTGGGAGACTTATCACAAAAACTTTTATCTAAATATTTCCCACCTTCAAAAACTGCTAAGCTTATAAACGATATTACATATTTTTGACAGTTTAAAGGAGAATTAATTTATGAAGCCTAGGAAAGATTTAAGGATCTCCTTAGAAAGTGTCCACACTATGCGTTGTCAGATTGATTAATAATTCAAAATTTTTATAATAGATTGGTTGTATCTTTTAGATTGATAATTGACGTTGATGCTGGTGAATAATTAATTTCAAAACCATTTGTGAAGCATATTCTTTAATTTTAGAAATGACTACTAATAATTTTTAATGGCCCTCTAAAAGGGTAAATCCAAAAAGAGTAGCTAGTATTCATGATTTGGATGTAATATTTATGTTAGCTCCCCAATTAGCTACTATATCAAGTAAGATAGATCAATATCAAATGAATTATTCTCAGACATCACATGTGCTTGAGGAAAACTCATTAGAATAAATGATAGAATCTCAATCTTCTTATGAGACCTTAAATGCAATAAATAATCGTTCTAATAATCCTTATTCCAATTATTATAATCCTGGTTGGAAGAATCATCCAAATTTTAGTTGGAGTAACAATAACTCTAATGTTGCAAATCCACAATGGGGAAACAACACTGCAAACTCATTGGGAAACTCCAACAATCAAGGGAATCCAACTTATAAACCTTATTACCCTCCATGTTTTAATAATTTGCAGAGTAAGAAGAAAATGTTGTCAATGGAAGAATTGATATTGCAAATGGGTAGCCAATTACAAAGTCAAGGAGCTGCAATTAGAAACATGGAAAATCAATTGAGATGTATTGCTACAGCACTTAGCAATAGACCTCCAGGAACGTTGCCTAGTAATGTTGAAGTAAATCCTAAAGATTAGAAAAAAGAGCAAATTAAAGCTATTCAACTAAGAAGGGGAAAATAATTGGAAACCAGAGTTCAAAAAGCAGTGGAAGTTAAATTTCAAAAAGATGAGGTGAAAAATGAAAAATCTAGTGAAGATTTTCAGTTTGAGTTAGAATGTCCTATTAAACCAATGAAAATCACTGTAGAAAGATGACCACCTCCATTTCCTCAAAGATTGAAGCAGAAAAACAAAGATAACAAATTTTCAAAATTTTTAGAAATATTAAGGAAATTAACGATAAACATTCCATTTTTTGAGATTTGAAACAAATGTCAAGCTACGTGAAGTTCATGAAGGATATACTTATTAAGAAAATAAATTTTGTGGATAATGAGACTGTTGCACTCAGTGAGGAGTGTAGCGCTATAATTTTGAAAAAGCTTCCTGGAAAACTAAAAAATCCTGGTAGTTTTATTATTCTTTATGCTATTGGCGAAATATTTTTTTGGAAAAGCTTTATTTGATTTAGTAGCAAGTATTAATCTTATGCCTTTATCAATTTTTAGAGGTTAGGTTTAGGAAATATGTCACCTACAACTATAACTCTTCAATTAGCTTATCATTCAATTACTTATCCTAAAGGAGTTATAGATGATGTTTTGGTAAAAGTTGATAAATTTATCTTTCCTGTGGATTTTATTGTATTAGATATTGAGGAAGATAAATAAATTCCTATCATTTGAAGAAGACCATTCCTTGCCACTAGAAGAGCTTTGATAGATGTGCAGAAATGAGAACTAACTATGAGAGTTAGTGATCAAAATGTAACATTTAATATTACAAAATCAATGAGATACTTGCAAAAGAGCAAAAGATTGAATGTTTCAAAATGGATATCAATGAATATTTAAGCCATGAATATTTCAAGAAGACATCCGAAAAGAAATTTGAAAAATGATATTTGGAATATGAAGATGAGGATAAAATTCAAGATGAATCTACCGAAGTGAGTAATGAAAATTTATATTATGTTCAGGAAAAATTTGAAATATTAGATACTACAGAAAGTAACAAGAATTTGATTTCATCTATTGAGAAACCTGAACTAGAAATGAAAACACTTCCTACCCATTTAAATTATGCATTCTTAGGAGATTTATCCACATTACCTGTTATAGTATCCTCAGAATTAACTGATACGCAAGAACAACAGTTGTTGGAAACTTTGAGAAGATATAAAAAATTCTTTGGATGTACATTAGTTGATATTAAAATAATCGGTCCTTCAATTTTTATGCATAGAATTTTAGGGAAGATCAACATGAACCAAGAGCTGATCCTCAAAGGAGATTGAATCCTATGATGAATAAAGTTGTCAAGAAAGAGATTTTAAAGTGGTTAGATGCTGGAATAATATATCATATTTCAGATAGTTCTTGGGTGAGTCCAATTCACTGTGTTCCAAAGAAAGGAGGTGTGACTGTAATGAAAAATAAGAATAATGAATTAATACCCACAAGACAAGTCACTGAATGGCGGATCTGCATAGATTATAGAAAATTAAATACTGCCACCATGAAGGATCATTTTCCTTTACCCTTTTTGAATCAGATGTTGGATAGGCTGGCTGAGCATAGATATTTTTATTTTCTAGATGGATATACCAGTTATCATCAAATATCTATTGCTCTAGAGGATCAAGAGAAAACAATATTTACTAGTCCTTATGGAAGTTTTTCTTTTTCGTGAATGCATTTTGGATTATGTAATGTACCTACAATATTTCAATAATGTATGATGTCAATTTTCAGTGATTTAATTGAAAAAGGGATTAATGTCTTTATGGATGATTTTACTGTATTTGGAACTTCATTTGAAATATGTCTAAAACATTTAAAGAAAGTTTTAAAAAGATGTGAAAATACTAATCTCGTATAAACTGAGAAAAATGTTAATTTATAGTTGCAGAAGGAATTGTGTTTTGGCATAAAATTTCAGAAAATGACATGGAAGTAGATCCTGCAAAATACATGTTATATCAAACTTACCTCCACCTACTATTTTAAGGGGAGTTAGGAGCTTTTTAGGACATGCTGGATTTTACAGCGATATATTAAAGATTTTTCAAAAATAACAAAGCCTTTATGCCAACTTCTAGAAAAAAGATACAAAATTGGACTTTAACCAAGATTGTCTTAAAGCCTTTGAAACTTTCAAGGAAAATTGATTACTACTCCTATAATTGTTTCACCTGATTGGGAGAAACTTTTTGAATGAATATGTGATGCAAGTAATTATGCAATTGGAGCTGTTTTAAGACAGAGATATGACAAGATTTTTAAAATCATATACTATGCTAGTAAGACAAGACTCTTAATGATGTTCAAATTAACTACATCACTACTGAAAGAGAGTTATTAGTCGTTGTTTATGTTTTTGATAAGTTTAGGTGATATCTAATTAAAGCTAAATGTGTTGTGCATACTGACCACTCGGCTATTAAATATTTAATGCAAAAGAAGAATGTGAAACCAAGATTAATTAGATGGGTACTTCTGATGCAAGAGTTTGATTTTGTAATAGTTTGATAATCAAATTACTAATTATCTATTTAAGCTAGAATTGGAAGAAATACTTGATTTGAAAAAAGAGATTAATAAAACTTTTCTTGAAGAATAACTTTATGTTATAAAAGGAAGGGAAATATTGTGGTATGCTGATATTTTGAATTATATTGTTAGTAGTATTTTACCATATAGACTGACAAAACAACAGAAAAATAAATTCATTCATGATGCAAAATCTTATTTTTGGGATGACCCATATTTTTACAAACAATGCAAATATTTAGTAATGTGACTATGTGTGTCTTATAAAGAAATTCAGGAAACTATCCAAAAAATATCATGATTCTGAATTTGGATGTCATTTTAGGAATGATAGACTGTTCATAAAATTTTGAAATCTGAATTTTATTGGTCTACTCTATTTAGAGATGTTAATATATATATATATATATATATAGATATATCTATATATATCTACATATATATATCTATATAGATATATCTATATATATGTATGTAGATGTATATATGTATGTATATGTATATATATGTATGTATATATATATATATATGTGTGTGTGTATGTGTATATATGTATGTATATGTATGTATATATATGTGTATATATGTATACATATGTGTATATATGTATACATATACATATAAACATGTGATAGGTGTCGGAGAGTAGGAAATGAAATGCTCTAACTTTTAATTTTGAAATTGAAATTTTTTATGCATGGGAATTGAATTTTATGGGACCATTTATACCTACATTTGGATATGTGTATATATTGATTGCAGTGGATTATGTTTCAAAATGGATTGAAGTAATTATTTTACCTCGATGTGACGCTCGGAGTGTTTCAAAATTTTTAATTAAAAATATTTTTACAAGATATCGTATGCCAAGAGTAATCATTATCGATGAAGGGTCTCATTCTAGGAATGCAAAAAATTGCAAGGTTAGTGGAAAAATGTAATATAATGCATAAAATTACAACTGTTTATTGCTAGCGGAAAGAGGGCCACCCCAAGATAATCTATTGTACAGACTCTACGTGCCCGTAGCCGGAAGGTGTCCAAGTTTTCTGACTGATTACACAACAGTCAATTGTCCGTCATTTAGGGCGGTCGATTTCTCTGGGATTGTTCGGTCTATCAATAATGCCATGCAGTCATTTCTTTGAACTTCCCGGCGACTTGCCTCGGTGTTGCTCGGTCACACTGGTCTTCATCCCTTTGCTACTCGTCAAGTACGAATCTTGTCGTCACCTGAGGGGGTTTCCACTTAGGACTTCTCGAGGGATTCTTGCATCTCTCACACGGATCTTACCTCTAGCGAGCAAGAAAAACTGCTCTGAGCACCCTGGGGGTGTCTGATCTGAGGGTTGTAATTATCTGACATAAGAGAAAACGATAGAATCTTTATAATCTTGATTTTGATATAGTGAATTCTCCGCAGGTGAGGGCTCAACATGGTCGTAGGCATATTTTCGGATTTGGCCAAATCACATAAAAATATTTCATCTTTCTTTCTATGTTGCGCTCTTTATTTTTTTTAATTGTCTTTAAAATTTTTATAAGCATTATAATAAATTATCTTTTGTCATTAAATTTTCTGCAAAAGTTAAAACTTAAAATTTTAAACTTGAAATAATTATTTTAAATATCCAATTCAACGACGCTCTTAGATATGGTAGCCTCTTAAAAAGAAAATGTGCTTGCCATCTGGACCATTGAAATAAGTAACTATGAAGTAAAAGGAATGGATCCAAGACTACAAGATAGAAGTCCTTCAAATAATTAATGAAAAATAATTTAGAATTGTTGATACTCCAAACTATAATGTCTATTTTCGGGCGTTCGTTCACTTTGAGATTTGTGTCGGTTATATATATATATATA
>JXCR01137613.1:0-13577 GCA_002079205.1 Phalaenopsis hybrid cultivar | reverse complement strand
TGGGAAAAAATTTGCGTACATAAGACGTATGCAGAGCTGCGTACGTCTGTAACCTGCAAACAGGTTACAGGGAGGATTTCAGGAGGTTATAACTGTGTTATACACCCTGTAACCTCCCTGTAACCTACCTATATATGAAAACAGAAGCGCGGAACTTACTCGAAGGTACATGTAGGTTACAGGGAGGTTACAGGGGGAATAACGCGATTATAACCTCTTAAAATCCTCCCTGTAACCTGTTTGCAGGTTACAGATGTACGCAGCTCTGCGTACGTCTTATGTACGCAAATTTTTTCCCTACCTGTGGGCCTATGTTGTGTTGGCTGTTCTCTTTTGTTGCCCCTACCCGTTGGCCTATGCTGTGTAGGCTTTCCTCTTGTTGCCCTTTACCCGTGAACCTAAACTGGTGACCTCTTCATGTGGTGGTTCCCTCTCTACCGATTACTTCCTCTTATTTTTTTTATGACATATGAAAAGTTTTTAATGAATTTTCTTCTTTTGGAGAATTATAAAGTTGATATGAATTTGATTCATAAAATAATTTGAAAGCTTATGAAAGTGTTTAGAAAGACAACATGAAAGCTTGAAAAACATAAATATCATATTTAGGTTCAGACTTGGACGTATGAATTCATATGAGTGATGGAGCTATGAGTACAGTGTTATGTTAGTCTTGAGTCCATTTCAATCTATTTGAAACAAAGACTTGGAAAGGATACCCTTCATGAGTTGATCCAATTATAAAATTTGAGAAAGTGATATCCTTCTTGGATTGATTCAAGGATCTTGGGCTCTCTTTTAGACATTTTTTGATACAATTTTGAGGATTGCTTTACCCTTTACCCTTTCGATCTTTTGGGTAAATCAATTCCTCATCTCTCATCCCAATTTTATTCATTTTTTCCTTGCTTCTTGGTTCGGTTTTCTGTGCTTATATCCGATACATAAGNGTTCAGACTTGGACGTATGAATTCATATGAGTGATGGAGCTATGAGTACAGTGTTATGTTAGTCTTGAGTCCGTTTCAATCTATTTGAAACAAAGACTTGGAAAGGATACCCTTCATGGGTTGATCCAATTATAAAATTTGAAAAAGTGATATCCTTCTTGGATTGATTCAAGGATCTTGGGCTCTCTTTTAGACATTTTTTGATACAATTTTGAGGATTGCTTTATCCTATACCCTTTCGATCTTTTGGGTAAATCAATTCCTCATTTTTCATCCCAATTTTATTCATTTTTTTCTTGCTTCTTGGTTCGGTTTTCTGTGCTTATATCCGATACATAAATGCTCATGTATAGCCTTTTGCTGTATGTGAAACCATCAAGCAATGTCGCAAGTAGGTCGGTTTTGTTTTGGGCGTAGGGCAATGATGACAAAGACACGCCAGTGGTAGAACAGNTATAGCCTTTTGCTGTATGTGAAACCATCAAGCAATGTCGCAAGTAGGTCGGTTTTGTTTTGGGCGTAGGGCGATGATGACAAAGACACGCCAGTGGTAGAACAAAATGATATCTCATCATACAACACCAGGACTCAATTATGGGACTTGATGAACTGTAGGATGAAAGTATCATTCACCGACATAAGACTAGAGAGGGAACCATACCTTCTTAGAATGTTAGTGGTCCTACGTTCGACAGCGTGATCAACTCGTGGACAATTGTACTTTCCAAAACTGATAATAATAGATATGATAAGAATATTTATNAGCGCAGCATAAACTCTCACATATCACCTTTAGGCTTTTGCACAACCCTGGTTATGCAATTATAAGTTCTAAAACTTTAGGATTATGAGGTTACTGTACGGCATAGTGTAAATCCTCCTATCTTTTTAGGCTATTTGCACGGTCAGATATCATGTGAATATAAATCTTAAATTCTAAATAAATTGCAGGATCAAACATTAAATAATATTATTTCAAAGACATAAAACCAAACAATAGGATAGTTGAGAGATCACCGGGGTTCTCCCTGGATCTGTGATATCCCCTACTCTTCGCTCATTTGAATTTCTTAAAATAACTGTTTGAGTCACTTCCGTTTGATTTTCCCGTGTCTAATCTTGGAAACCTAAACTTTGAAATCTAGAAGGTAAAACCATTGATCTTAATCGAGAGTTTTCTTAAGTGACCCTGGTCATTTAAGATGTAATTAAATATAGAGGTTTGCCTTNCCCTGGTTATGCAATTATAAGTTCTAACACTTTAGGATTATGAGGTTACTGTACGGTACAGTGTAAATCCTCCTATCTTTTTAGGCTATTTGCACGGTCAGATATCATGTGAATATAAGTCTTAAATTCTAAATAAATTGCAGGATCAAACATTAAATAATATTATTTCAAAGACATAAAACCAAACAATAGGATAGTTGAGAGATCACCGGGGTTCTCCCTGGATCTGTGATATCCCCTACTCTTCGCTCATTTGAATTTCTTAAAATAACTGTTTCTGTTTGAGCCACTTTCGTTTGATTTTCCCGTGTCTAATCTTGGAAACCTAAACTTTGAAATCTGGAAGGTAAAACCACTGATCTTAATCGAGAGCTTTCTTAAGTGACCCCGGTCATTTAAGATGTAATTAAATATAGAGGCTTGCCTTTATAAAGAACTTGGAACCCATGTAAAATAAACCCTATCTAATCTTTATATTAGGTAGGGAAACTTGTTATCTNCCTTTATAAGGAACTTGGAACCCATGTAAAATAAACCCTATCTAATCCTTATATTAGGTAGGGGAACTTGTTAGCCTCATATAAAATATTTCGCAAGCCAAACGGATGTCACAAATTCTTTAGTTTAGGTGATTGAGCCTACTATTAGTGATATGTTTATTCTTCGGAATAAGTGTATTACTCGTGATATCGTGCTTAGTTATCAAAACTATCCAAAATGTGAGACTCACTTGATCTCATCTATTTTTAAATTAAAATATTATTTTCAAAAATTAAAATTACATCAAAACTATTTTCATATTTATAAAACTCATCTCTCTTTTTCAAAAAATTATAAAACCAAGTTTTAAAGTTTAAAAAAGTTTAAAATTAAAAAATTAAAACGGCCGACAGGGTGATAGGTTAGACATTATTTCAGAACGAAAAAAGAATTTTAGCACTTAACGGTAACATTTAACCCAGCGCACCTGCATTGCCTTTTACTGCATGCACGCACTCAAAACAGAGGTGCACGCGCTGTGTCAAAGCACCCGCGCCCAAAACAGAGCGCACACGTGCTAATTCATTCTGGATTCGGTGTACCAGCGCCAACATCGTNGATAGGTTAGACATTATTTCAGAACGAAAAAAGAATTTTAGCACTTAACGGTAACATTTAACCCAGCGCACCCGCATTGCCTTTTACTTCATGCACGCACTCAAAACAGAGCGTCCACGTGCTGTGTCAAAGCACCCGCGCCCAAAACAGAGCGCACACGTGCTAATTCATTCTAGATTCGGTGTACCAGCGCCAACATCGCGACGTCCCCGTGCTAGAATTGCTGAACTGAATTTGGAAGGATTTTTCTTGCCTTTGCCGAGCTTTGCCTATATTTATGTCTCTAGGGATTTGTCTAGGGCATCATGGGTGGCTGGACGCTGTAAGAAGAGAAGATTTTTGGGGAGAGAGAGTTCTCCCGTAGGGTTTCCTTCCTCTCTTTGGATTAAAACCCCTAGGGACTATTTTTACATCTTCTTTTCCCCTTTGTTCTTGTGTTTTCTTTGAGAGTTTTGCATGAGAGAGAGTTCTACTTTGGTGAAGAGAACAAGTATTGATTGTAATTTTGCAACTCTTTGTTTCTTGTAATGATAATTCGCATGGCTTTTATGTCTATGGCTTCCTCTTCTATGTGTGGTTATATTTTCGTTCGTTTCTCTGTGATGTAAGGTTAGTGAATTTATCGTGGTTTTTCTATATGTCTTTCATGTATAATTTTTTCTTGTTTTTATAACATTATGTTGTTTTTAACTCTCTGGATTTCATTTACTCCTAGTCTGACCAATTGAGATGTTAAAATTTTTCATGATTTATGATTTATGCCCGTTGTGTATTAGAATGAATAGATTAACCATAAAATTCTGACATGATAGACATATTCNCTTGTGTTTTCTTTGAGAGTTTTGCATGAGAGAGAGTTCTACTTTGGTGAAGAGAACAAGTATTGATTGTAAATTTTGCAACTCTTTGTTTCTTGTAATGATAATTTGCATGACTTTTATGTCTATGGCTTCCTCTTCTATGTGTGGTTATATTTTCGTTCGTTTCTCTGTGATGTAAGGTTAGTGAATTTATCGTGGTTTTTCTCTCTGTCTTTCATGTATAATTTTTTCTTGTTGTTATAACATTATGTTGTTTTTAACTCTCTGGATTTCATTTACTCCTAGTCTGACCAATTGAGATGTTAAAATTTTTCATTATTTATGATTTATGCCCGTTGTGTATTAGAATGAATAGATTAACCATAGAATTCTGCATGATAGACATATTTTAGTAGGATTCTGCAATCTTGATAGGAGATTGGAAGAATCCTGGGAAATGCCATGGGATTAAGTAAAACTTAACTTTATAGGTTTCTAATTCTTCTTTTGACCTTAACATATGCATAAGAAAAAACTTATCCCCAGTTGCCAACTATAATACAGGAAAAAATCAAGAACAACCATGAAACCCCATCATACTCCAATCATAAAGGCATGAGCCCTATCACTCTTGAAAAACATTAATACTTTCTCAGTTTTTTACAATCGTTTTTTGTTTTCTCTTAGGATTTATAAGATTTCAACCTCCTTTTAAGATTTCAACCTCCTGTTGTGATCGCGCCAAGCTTTGTTCATAAAGTTAGTAAACAAGGTATTTTTTGCCAAGAATAATTGTCAGCCTTTTTTTGTGGGATCGACACACAAACTTCAAGACTGAATATTACTTGACATATATACTTGAGTGATCGACTGAGTTACTTCTCGATAAGTTTTCAACTATAAAGTTTTTTGCACCGTTGTCGGGGAAAAACGTTTATAATCATTTTGATTTTATGAGAACTTTTGTTGAAAAATTTAGAATCGAGGTTTGACACTGTCTTTCATGTTTTGTTTTAATTAGTTATTGTTTGCACTTGTACTATTGTTTTGTAGTTGTTGGCAGGTGCTGAAAATTTAAAAAAACTAAAAAAAATTTAGTATATGAGCCAAAAAGCCAAAATGATTTTCAACACTTCTGAACAACAAACCATTAGGAAAACCAATTTATATCTTTTCAGGAGTATTCCAACCTAATGATAGCTAGCAGTCACATGGGTTTTGAACACCTTGCCATAGGAATTAGGTTTGATGACCCATATTCCAACACCTAACACAAGTTGGTCAACTTACCAAAACTTTAATTGGACTAGTAATGAGAAAAGGTTAGAAAACCAGAATGGTGGAGGCCCCAAAGCAATCCCATAAAATATTGAAATAACCAGAATAGTGATTATCCTGAAGAAAATAAGAATTTGAATGATTTTTCAATAAACCAGCTGAATCAATTACAAAGTCAAACCGCAACATTAAGAAACTTAGAAAATCAAATTGAACAGTTAGCGGTATCAGGGATACTAAATAACTATAATTTTGAATCTGAAGAATTGGTCCCTAAAGAGCGGGCTGGGTTGGATGATTTTGGTTGGACAATCTGAGGAGGAATATGTTCTTTTATTCAAGAAAATCCCTTATATTGTGGGGGAGATTGTTGAGCTTAGAGGACCACCCGTAGGAGTGCCCCACGGGAAAGAGTTGGAAGATAGCTAACATATTAGAGTTAGACCCCAAACCTGAAGAATCTAGTAAAAACCCAACTCGGAATTTAAGAAATCTTGATTTAACTTCATGGTATTAATTTCTTGCAACTAATAGAAAAAAAAATTGATTTGCAGGTAGGAGAGTTAATTGAGAGAATTTGGATATAGAAAATACTTTTAGGAATGATAATTTGAATAAATTCTCTACACACTCTTTGGAAAAGTACTATTAAATTGAGAAAGAAAAATTGTAAGGAAAATTGAAAAATGAGGTTTTAATAAAAACTTGGGGACAACAAAATATTGGGCGATTAATCGAGGACTACTAAATTGGAATTTTGATTATGAAGTTTTTTTGGCCAGGTTGAGGATGTTAAACCAAGCGCTATCTTGGGAGACAACCCAAACATCATTTAATATGTTGAGCATGTGCTGCTTTTTGTATTTATTTTGAAATTTATTTGTAAAATATATTTTGAAATTTAATTTGAATGTTGTTTTGAATTTCCATTTGGATTTGTTTTGAATATTTTTTGTGTTACTTATGCAAGTCATATGAAGTTCATGGATTTTCACCCGAGTGATTTGTTCACATGCATTGATCTCCATGTTATGATGTTTTATCATGGTGGATTTTCTTATTTCAATTTCGGTTGTTATATGCTATGCTCTTGTTATGTATTGCAGTTTTTCTTAGTGGCATGCTTAGGATAGACAATAAGTTCGGGGGAGGGAGTTATGCATGCTAGTAGCCTTGAAGTAATTTTCATAATTGAGTTGATGGTACACTTTAAAGAGCCTCATGTTAGGAATCTTGAATATTTAATGAGATTATATAATTAGTTCAATGGAAATGTGAATACTCATTAAAGGGAGGGATTGGAATTAATGTTCTGATAACTAAGTCTTAACGCTTTAACAACTTTCATCTGAATGGTGAGTTGTCTTAAAGTAATTAAAACGGTGTAACCGAAATATTAGTAGTTAACCAGAGATACTTTAAACTTTTTAATTTTCAATTCAACAAATCTGATATCTAGAAAGGTGCAGAAATGCAAGGACAATTGTGGAGGCTTGGGGTGGATAGCGACGGGGACAGAAGAATGAGTTGTTCCTTGGTTGTCATGGGCAGCAGCGACACGGTGTGAGGGCTGCGATAACGNATGCAAGGACAATTGTGGAGGCTTGGGGTGGATAGCGACGGGGACAGAAGAATGAGTTGTTCCTTGGTTGTCTTGGGCAGCAGCGACACGGTGTGAGGGCTGCGATAACGAGGAGGTGCGGTTTGGGTGAGAGCAGTACTAGAAGGTAGGTGAAGGTGACTGTTAGGCTGAGGACTGTAGAAAACGACAAATCGAGTGCAGTTCCGAGCGGTTGCACCGAGGTACGTCGGCAACGAGCGGCGTGGGACGATGCGGAAGGGAATAGGAGCAAGATAATCATCACATCAGGAGAGAGATACAGCCAGAGCATCGCCTAATCTCTCAGATACAACACTCAGAGGGGAAATAGATGCCGACGACTGCCCTGACAAAAATTTAATATATGGAAATAATCAAAAGCTAACCCCAAGCAAGCAAAACCACATATATATAATAGCTAATAGATAAATAAGAAGGAAATAGAAAAAAAAGGGATCATATAGGAGAAAAAGAGATNGAAATAGATGCCGACGACTGCCCTGACAAAAATTTAATATATGGAAATAATCAAAAGCTAACCCCAAGCAAGTAAAACCACATATGTATAATAGCTAATAGATAAATAAGAAGGAAATAGAAAAAAAAGGATCATATAGGAGAAAAAGAGACTGTGTACTTTAGCAACTACATTACTGCGACCCGACGTTAATCTCCTGCATCAATCTTTCAACACTTCTTGGTTGAAACCCGTGCTGAAACTTATTCTCCACACCAATTGGTCTTATTTTTCCCAGTATTCAATTTCTTGAATTGCATTTCTATAGTCCTATGAATTCTCTTTCCTTCGACGATGTCATGTTTGTTGTAGTATTCAACAACCACAATTTGTCTTCAGCTTTCCGCCTTCAATGGTTTGGGTATGCTTGGGGCAACTACAGCTTATCCTGATAAGCTGCTGATTAGCAACCGATTCAGATAAGCTGGCTGACTCTTTGGTTTGTGCGTTTGGAAAACAACTGAGTTGCAATTTTTTCTGGATAAATGACCGATCTGCCCCTGTGCAATAGTGTTGTTTGCAACAGAACTGTCATGACTGTATATTTGATAGTTTTGAAGCAAAAAATCAATTTATAACAGTACAAAAAATATACTTCTCACTTAAAAGCGAGTATCNATCAATCTTTCAACACTTCTTGGTTGAAACCCGTGCTGAAACTTATTCTCCACACCAATTGGTCTTATTTTTTCCCAGTATTCAATTTCTTGAATTGCATTTCTATAGTCCTATGAATTTTCTTTCCTTCGACGATGTCATGTTTGTAGTATTCAACAACCACAATTTGTCTTCAGCTTTCCGCCTTCAATGGTTTGGGTATGCTTGGGGCAACTACAGCTTATCCAGATAAGCATCTTATCCTGATAAGCTGCTGATTAGCAACCGATTCAGATAAGCTGGTTGACTCTTTGGTTTGTGCGTTTGGAAAACAACTGAGTTGCAACTTTTTCTGGATAAATGACCGATCTGCCCCTGTGCAATAGTGTTGTTTGCAACAGAACTGCCATGACTATATGTTTGATAGTTTTGAAACAAAAAATCACTTTATAACAGTACAAAAAATATACTTCTCACTTAAAAGCGAGTATTAAGAAACTTAAAAAAAGGGAAAAAATATATTAAAATTACAATTAAAAGTATAATAATATTAATTTTAAAATGCAGAAGAAGCTTGAAACGAACAACACCGTCCTCCTCCATGGAGACCATCGAACCCCAATCACTATCGAGGAACAACTCTTAGTTTTTAAAAAAAGGTTTGTAGGCTTTTCTAGTGAAGACATAAAATTATTTTGAAAAGGCACTAAAATATGGCAAGCTCAAATCTGTAATGCTCATCTATTGCAAAATTACCTTCAATTACTAAGTGCAACATAAAAGTATTTATAATGTGCGTTTAATGAAAATGGTGTGATGCTTATAAAGTAATTGATGTTTGTGAATTCTTTCAAGCCTCTAGTGAGGCTAAAAAAGTGAAATCCAACAAACTGTTTATGCATTGTGTTAGTCTGTGAAGACCTGATAATTAAACGAACAACTTCACAAAACTATAGAGTAAATTAAAACTAAGCAGGCAATCTACCTCAGGGAGATTTTCAAGCTACCTTCAGGGGATTAATACACAATTAAGGCCGTTTCATATCATTACAGTATAGCCCATAAATCAATATGAAACGAAGAGCAAGAAAATAGTGGAATAAATTGCCCGAAAGTTTGTTAAAACCTTTTTGGCGGCTTCATACAGCCAAGGAACGCCAAATTCCAGATTACCAACCAAGATGGAATCCAACAAAACGTTCACACCATCCACGGTCCATAATCCCTGGTAAAAAGGAATGCGTACAACTCGTCTGACAAAATTTAAAGAAAACAGAGAAGCAAACCTCTAGATAGGTAAGCTTAAGGATGTCATCCTTAGTTCCAGGACTCGCGCTGGAGATGAAGGAAGAAGAGGAAGCCTTGAAGCGTTGGTTTTTATTAGGACTGCAATTCGGCGATGGTGGAGAGGAAAAAAGAGAGAAGAGGGTGGATAACTCCGAAAGGAATCGGTAGAAGATCTGGTGCTCCTGATGTTTGTTAAGTAAGGGGAGGATAGGGCTGCCAGAGCCATTAAGAACTGGCTGAGCGGAGACGGAGAAAGCATCCCTGGTTGAGCGGAGACGGAAGGCACCCGAGGGNAAGAACTGGCTGAGCGGAGACGGAGAAAGCATCCCTGGTTGAGCGGAGACGGAAGGCACCCGAGGGAAAAAAATGTTAAACGCAGAATGAAGACGCGGGCCCGCAGGGTCGATCTCGTGGCCGCGTCTATTAAAAGAAGCGAAACAACGTTTCCCGATAAGCTATGCGAATGCACGAAACAAACAGTAGAGCGGCGTTTTGAAAACGCCAAATACACTTATAGTTGTGCCAAACAGACCCTTAGTCTTATGCAGTTTTGGATAATTTGAGATGATTTAAACATGTAATAGATTTTTTTTCAGCTTTCTTCGTGCAGAATAGAAGCAGCTGTTGGAGAGGCTTGACATGATTGCAGGAAACTAACAAAAGGAGTCAACAAAATTGTGCTGTTCTTNAAAAATGTTAAACGCAGAATGAAGACGCGGGCCCGCAGGGTCGATCTCGTGGCCGCGTCTATTAAAAGAAGCAAAACAACGTTTCCCGATAAGCTATGCGAACGCACGAAACAAACAGTGGAGCGGCGTTTTGAAAACGCCAAATACACTTATAGCTGTGCCAAACAAACCCATAGTCTTATGCAGTTTTGGATAATTTGAGATGATTTAAACATGTAATAGATTTTTTTTCAGCTTTCTTCGTGCAGAATAGAAGCAGCTGTTGGAGAGGCTTGACATGATTGCAGGAAACTAACAAAAGGAAGTCAACAAAATTGTGCTGTTCTTGCTCTAGAATTCAACGGTAACATAAAAGGAAGAAAAGGAGAGGAAAAGAAAAGATACAGGGAAAATAGCATGAATACAATTCAAAATATATTGGTATAAACATGACAACTTAAGGTATTTATGTAATTCATATTCAAGGCTACAGCAGCCACACAAAGTTCAACAAAAGTGAAACCTAGTCACTTAATAACCAACCTGCAACTTTTAAAATTTGAAATCTATTGGGTTAGTTGCAAATAATGCAAATTGTGTTAAATGAATATAAACCATACTAATAATCCCCACTTGAATTTAATATGAAACTTACTCATCCTAGGGCAACAACTTTTTGTCAAAATTACTACTCCTAGAACCACATTCAACTTCTGAACACTGTTGTGAAATTTAATTTTGGTTGATATCTTATTTAGCCTGTCTACATGATTATGATTTGTTGAAATCCTTTTGGTCTTCACCAATTTTTTCTTTTCACCATTTCCTTGATGTATTGAAATTTTAGATGAGCACGCTCTTTTCTTTTATGATGAAGATTCTGTTAGACCAACGCCTACGAAATTGTCCTCCAAATAATTTGAAAACTTATGGTAGACATAAAACTAAAAAGGCAATTTAATTATTTTTAGTTATTATTGTGGAGTATAAATGGAGCTTAATATGTTTAGGGTTATGCTATGTGTAATTGTTGTCTTGAATTTCAGGGTTAAGGTTTTGGAGAGATCACCTATCTCTCGAGTTGTAGGTGTTTATCATGTATTCAAGATTGTATCGTTTTGATTTGGTATCAATATAATCCATAATTTCTGCTCTAATTCATGTGAAAACTTGTCTCATTCCTATCAAAGTGGTATCAGAGCATTCAAAAATTTTGGGAAACCAATGACGGGATCATGGCGAACAGGAGTTCCATTGTCTTCATGATCGAACCTCAAGATACAATCTCGATTCGAGTTATCTGGGAAGCCAACGATGGGATCGCAGTTGGATACGTTCACAAATCAAATGGCATACAGGATCACGACCTCGCCTTTGTGACCGAACCTCTCGATACAATCGTTGCTCCAACTACAGGGAAAGCCAACAAAAGGATCACGATATATTTGAGTTCTGCCTCTGTGATAAAAAATCATCCTGGTAGTAATGACGACCAAGAAAGTAGATGTTTTGGAGGAGAAATTAGAGGGAGAGGTGAGCCAAATCAAATCCGGAATAGATGAGTGTTTCCTGTTCATGGAGGGGTGGTTCTTGTCCATGCAAGAGAGATTCACGGCCCTGGAAAAAAAATGAATAAGAAATCGTGAAGTTTCACACGAACTTACCACCGCTTGTCGTGGGATCGAGATGGTTGACACATGAAGTTTTGGAGTCATGATGGGGATGGGCCAAGTGGAGAAGAATAGGGGAAGTTTTGTAAATGAGTGATTTTAATATTGCAAGGTATTCAGGTGATGGAGATTTCTTCTCTTGGATTTAGGGAGCACTAACGTGATATTGAGTACGACATTGTTGCAGTCCTTGGGGGAGACTAAGATGAATTAGAAACTCCTGACATTGGAATTCCATGAGGAAAATAAGACGGTGGTGCTTCCCGGTGACTATAGTTTGTGCAAGGTCTTGGTGACACTCAAGATCTTGATTAGGGCAATACAGGATGTAGGGTTTGCTCTTGATCGTGCTGCATGGCAGACATATCACACAGGGTTGACAGAGACTCCGACATTGATCCAATCATTCCTACAATAATTTGTAGAAAATTTTCAGTTGTCGCATGGATTGCCACCTCGGAGGGAGCACATGCAACTAATAATCCTGTGATCAGGGTTTCTCCCATTAGTGTGCACCTTTACCACTTCTCAGTTTTTCAATTCAATGTTAAGAGAGCTGATTGAATCTTCTTGTAGAAGAGGCGATCAAATTAAGAAGACAACTTAAGCTTCATGTAGCGGCTGTTTGAAGAAGTAGTTGCGAAGCTGCTGAAAAATAAGTTGCTGTCCAAAAAGCTATTCAAAAAGCTTTGGTTCGGCCTTCTCGCAAGCAAAGACTCTGTTCTCTTGCATCAAACTTCACACATGTGTCGAAGCTTCACACGCATGCAAGTGGTGTCATCGTATATCTTGCCCAAGATGCACGCGACAACCACAATGCTTCAAGGAATTTCTTCCTCTTTGACGTACACCTGCAACAGACTCACGGGAGATACCTCGCTTGTTTCACTATTGAGTTCTCTTACAATTGTGCCTAACCACACACAGCCCTGCCGATATGTCATCACTTCGACTAAGTTTCAAAACCCTTGATGTTCCTCACCCTCACCATCTACTTCTCGTCCTTGTACAGTTCAAATGCATGTCTCCCCCCTTCAAAATCGAATTAGTCTTTGCTTGAATTTACATAATTTTGTTATATGTTTTTATACAGTTATTACAATTTTTTCTCCTTAAATTTATTTATGAACTTCACAAAAGTTGATCATTATGTATATGAAACTTGAACTATCAAAAATTTTTTAAGAATGTCTAATTTTTTTAAGTGATAATAAAAGCATTTATGATAAATTCAATATTTATGATAATATATTTCAACTAAACATTCCTCAAATATTTGAGATATAATAACGTAACTAAAATAACCACACATTCTAAATATGATAACTATTACAACACTTAACTTCTAAAATGGAAACATATATGAGTACTCAATACTTGATAACTAACATGACGCTCATATAACATCTGCATCAATAGCAACTTGTTCTTCAAACTCTTGATGAGTTGAGGAATGCTATTGGTCAAATGTTCTATTTTTGTTGCTCTTTATGATTTATTATGCCAGTTTCTGCTATCGTCTGTTGACCACTTTTAAAGTAGATCTCTCTTGAAANGGTTTTAATAAAAACTTGGGGACAACAAAATATTGGGCGATTAATCGAGGACTACTAAATTGGAATTTTGATTATGAAGTTTTTTTGGCCAGGTTGAGGATGTTAAACCAAGCGCTATCTTGGGAGACAACCCAAACATCATTTAATATGTTGAGCATGTGCTGCTTTTTGTATTTATTTTGAAATTTATTTGTAAAATATATTTTGAAATTTAATTTGAATGTTGTTTTGAATTTCCATTTGGATTTGTTTTGAATATTTTTTGTGTTACTTATGCAAGTCATATGAAGTTCATGGATTTTCACCCGAGTGATTTGTTCACATGC
>JXCR01137609.1:10111-24939 GCA_002079205.1 Phalaenopsis hybrid cultivar | reverse complement strand
TAAATATCTCTCAAAAATCTCATTCACGTCTTTGTACAAAAGGGAAGGTATATATACGAATCGCAGAGGCATTACAAAATAGGAATAAATAAACAATGAGGAGGAAAAATAATTAGGGGACGGCGATCCTATAAGAAAGCACATGCATTGCAATCCAAGGGGTTGTAGAGAGACAAATCTAATGGTGTAGAGCCTTGATTCATGTGTGACGTTGGGCTTATTGGTTGAACCAATCAGTTCAACGGTGGGGAGCCGGTCCAACAGGGAGGGTGGACAACCGGCCAGATATTGGGCTGGATCTAATGCCCCCACCCTACCTCACCCCCTATCCCCTCCCTCTACCTCTTATAAATATGTTGCTTGTTGAGTTAGGGTTTAGTCTTGATTTTATGATTTCATATTTTTGGTTCCAGGTGTTTTCCCTTGTTAGGGTTGTATCCAAGAACAGGTGGTGGTTTGATTGTATTCTGCTCCGAGGTGGCGACGACCTATGCCTAATTCCCCCACACAATTCTGCTACAGCCGACGCCCGCCCTTGCTTCTTCCAATTGTCGACCTTCTGCCATCCTTCTTCCTTTTTGTTCTCAGTCCTACATCTAGCCACCGACACCCATATCATCTACTTGCATCCTTATCTCCCGCTGCCAAAGAACCGACTCCCTTCCATCTGCCTTCATCCACTAGCCGCCCAAGTCCCTCTTCTTCTTGTGTACAGCTGCCAGCCACCCAGCTTTGGCCCTAGTCGGATACTTATGTATTGTTGTATTTTCATTTCCGTTTGAGTGTTGATTGTAATCCTAGTTGCTTGCTGCTTAATAATATTTTCTTCTATTGTTGTGATTTGGGGTAATTCTGGTATCAATGTGCTGAAATTCATTGCTATTTATGGTTCATATGTAAACAGATTCAACGGGACAAAGCCTTTATCCGCTTGTCTTCAGTTTTTTGATATGATTAGAGTAGAAGTTTACTTTCCATCAAACTAGATGATAGAGATCTACTATTCCAAATTTGCTTATGATATTTTTAAAGGTTGGGTTGCAGAGTCCTTTAGTGAATTTGTCAGTCAATTAATTTTCTTGTGGACTCATATGGAGTACAAATTAGGCCACTTTCTAACTTATCTTTTATGAAGTGTCTGTCAATCACAACTTGTTTGGTACGATCTTGTTATACATG
This sequence comes from Phalaenopsis hybrid cultivar, assembly GCA_002079205.1. NCBI lineage: Eukaryota > Viridiplantae > Streptophyta > Magnoliopsida > Asparagales > Orchidaceae > Phalaenopsis > Phalaenopsis hybrid cultivar. The sequence continues at coordinate 23,760 of JXCR01137609.1, read as the reverse complement.
ATTGTGTGCAATATTGATTGCCGATTTATCACAGTAATATATTTTTATAGGCTTTTTTCATTTGATTTTTAAATCCTCTAATTTAATATTAACCCTTGACTTCAACAGTTGATCTTGAAATCACAGTCTGTTTTTTTACTTCTCCAACTTATGAGATTTCCTCCTACTAATGTACATTACGCTGAAATAGAATTTCTATCCAACGGTGATTTAACATAGTTTGCATCTATGCATTTATCAACTTATAGGGTATCTTGTTTTTTTTTTATAAAATTCATTTTCTTAGGCTTCATTTGAGATATCTGAGGATTCTATAGGTGGTTTGAAGGTGTGACTCTTTAGGTTTGTGCATGAATTGATTAACTAGACTTAATGAGAATGTGATGTCGGGACAAGTGTAAGATAAGTGGATTGATTTTTTCACTAACCTTTGATATTGTATAATATCTATATCAGCTTATTTTTTAATCAATGTTTAATTTTTGTCTGATTCAGTTGGAGTTTCATTCTACTTGCACTCTTTACTCTTAGTCTCTTTCAGCAGATACATAACTTATTTTTGTTGGGAGAGAAATATACATTGTTTGGTTTAAGTCATTTTTATTCCCAAAAAGTATTTTGAGTTTTCGTAGCACCGTGATTTCAAATTCTTCAGCAAGCATTTTATGAATATTTTTTTTCTTGATTGTCATATTCTATAACAATCATATTATTAACATACATAATAAAAATAGAGATTTTACCATCAATAGAGTATTTTATGAAGAAATTATGATCTCCTTGACTCTGTATTTTGCTCTTTCCATAACTTTTACAAACCTATCAAAGCAAGCTCTTGGTGATTATTTTAGTACATATTGGGCACTTTTCAATCTGCAACCTGATTTTTTTTTAAATAGCTAACAAATTATGGTGGTGGATCCATATCGACCTCTTCTTCGACATCAGAATGTAAGAATATTTTTTAGATCATATTATTGTATAGGCATCCTTAATTTATTGTTAGGGATATCATAATTTGAATAGCATTCATTTTTACAATAGAAGCAAAGTTTCTTGATAATCAATCTCATATGGTTGAGTATATCATTTTTTTACTAATCTTGCTTTATACATTTCTAGGCTCTCATTTGTATTGTATGCCACCATAATCAATCTCATACTTACTGGATTCTTTCCTTGCAATAATTTGGTGATATTCTATGTATGTTTTTATCCCAAGGCATTCATATCTTCTCTTATGATTTTCTTTTAATTTTTATTTTTAAGTGTCTCAGTTAAAGTTTGTGAAATGGAAATATGATTGGGGTTTATGTTAGTTAAAAATCTTTATGAGATGAATATAATTTATGAAATGAGGTGTGTTAAGAGATGGGATATAAATGAGTGGTAGTGGAGGGTGTAGTGTTATTTGGTAACAATTTCGAGCCTTAGACTTGATGGAAATCTAGGTTGAGTTTGTTTCTTCTTGTATAGATTTGAAAGAGGTTATTTTGTGGAAGATTTGTATTGGAAGGATTTTCTATTACAGGAATTTTTAGATAAAAGATATTAGCAAATTTATCATCAATATGAGAATTCTATTCCTAAAGACAAATTTGAGTGAAGAAGTTATGATATTTATCAAATGTTGCATCCATTTAAATGAAGATTTTTTTTTTGGTGGTTAGATGATAACACCCATATTTTTTTCATTTGGCAGAATATCTTACAAATGTGCACTTGAGAGTACTTGGGTCAAATTTTTCTCTATGTTATTTATGAATATGAACATAAATAATACATCCAAAAATTTTGGAGGAATCTTTGAGAAGTTATTCGTAGGGAAGAATTCAATCAAATAATTTAGTGGGCTTTTAGAATTAATTACTCTCGAGGGTATTATGGTGATTAAATAGCTAATTGTTTAAACAACTTCTCCCCAATATTATTTTGGTATTTGATTTTACTAGAGAAGTAACCTAGTTACCTCCAAAAGATGTTTTTTTCTTTTTGCCATTCAATTTTATTGATGTTTCAGGGCAGTAAGATTGATGAATAATATACTTTTTTTAAGAATGATACAATGTGTGATTAAAATAATCATGAGTATTATCTGTCTGAAGAAGTTGTATTTTAGAGTTCAATTGATTTTTATCATGATAGTGAGTATACGGAGTGTAGTGAGAACATAAGATTTTTTTTTTATGAAATATACTAATGTCATTCAATTGCAACATCAATAAACATAACAAAATCAGTTATTCCAGAGATATTAGAGATTTTAGAGTGTCCCCATATTTCAAAATGAATAACACAAAAGCACTAGAGGATCTAAAGTTATTTTCAGAAAAAAAAAATGGTGATATTTAGCAATTTCGCAAGTTTCACAATAAAAATTTTTAATGTTGGAAACATATACTGAAGATTTCTGAAAGAAGAATGTGCTAATGCATAATGATGAGGTCAAATATTGTTCGTAATATGAGAGGTGGAGGAGTATGATATTTGACCCCGATTTTTCAGATGGAATAACCCATCATTTGCTCTAGCTTGCCCAATCATATTCCTCGTAGTGAAATTCTAAAAGACAATAATCAGTAAAAATTATGATTTTGTAGGTGTGGTATTTGGTAAATTTGTGAATTGATAAAAGGTTAAATGCAATGTGTGAGATATTTAATACATTACTAAGGATTAAGTTGGAAAAATTTAGATGTCTCCCTATCCTGTAACAAATTTTAAAGATCCATCAGCAATTTGATTTTATTGTTAGGACAATGTTTTTAAGTTTGAAATATATTGACAAAGTTTGTCATGTTGTCGATGGCCCTTGAATCTAAGATCCATGTAGGAGAAGAACTATTAGAGGGAATAATAACATAAGAATTTGAAATCATACGATTTTGAGCAAGAAAGCAAGATCCTGATAGTTTTCTTCTGTCGATTTCTTCTGAATTTAGTCTTTCTGACTCCACCAGGCAGACTTGTCCTTTTTTTATTTCTACATTTACTTCATCATCGTGGGATTTTTCATAAAATTTCTAACATTTGTTTTCGGTCTGACATTTTTTGTTGTAGTGGTTGCACCAGAGATTTTTTTTTTGAAAGAATGATGCCCTTTTGGAGAAGGTTTTGTGAGAGAAAATCACTTAAAGATTTGTAAGTCATCATGGTAGATATCTCGGAGTTGGACTATTAATCATCATCGTTCTTCTTCCTTCTTCTGCTCAAACAACATACTTCATTCAAAGAAGAAGAATTTTCTCTGCCTAAGACTTGGACTATTAAGTGTTATATTTTTTTTTTAATTCTAATAAATTAAGATCATTTCTTATACAACATGCACAAATCTTTTTAGGTCTACCTCTACTCTTCTTATCATAATTCGAATCTAAAACGTCTATTCTCATATCTAAATAATCAGATGATCGACATTTAATGTGACCAAAACATCTAAAGACGACTCTCTAATTTTAACTGTTACTAGAGCTATGCCAACCCTCTCACAGATACATGCGTTTTGCTTTTTTTCTCTAAAGTTCATGCCACTCATCCACCAAAGCATTCTCATCTCAACAACACTTAACTTAATTTTATGTTTTTTTCTTTTATATACCAACATTTTGCACCATAAAGCATTGTAAGTTTCATTGTCATCATATAAAATTTTCTTTTAAGTCTAGGCGGGACTTTTCTATTGCACACTAGGCCAGATCCGTTCCTCCACTTCAACCATCCAACTTCAATTCTACTAATAACATCCCCATCTATATCGTCATCACTTTCAACAATAGACCTGAGATATCTAAAATGTTCGCTCTTTTTAATGATTTGATACCCATTGTTACAACTGTACCACTAGACCTACTACTAAAATTACATTCTATGTATTCAGTTTTAGATCTACTCAAATGAAGGCCTTTAAACTCTAATGTGGACCTCCATAATTTAAGTTTTTTTTGAACTCTTTCTCTAGTCTTATCCACAAGAATGATATCATCAGTGAAAAGAATACACAATGGTGTAAATGTCGAGTAAGAATATCCATAACTAAAGCAAAAAGATATGGGCTTAAAGATGATCCCTGTAGCAATCCAACTGAAAGAGTAAAATCAATCCTCCTCTTTTTCATTTGGTGGGAAATTCTCCTCCTTTCTATTATCATTTCCCGCCTATCAATCTCCTATTTATATGTGTGTCTGTTGTATAGGTTTTCAGTTTATTTTATTTCTGATTTAAAATTTGTGAGGACAGCCGCCGGTTTTCTAGTTTCCATTTGAGGGCTGTATCCGACGGTTAAGATAATGTTCCGGCTATATCCCTCTCCTGGTGGTGATTGTATATTTCTTCCTTTGCTCGCATCCTCCCTCGCCAGCTCGCTGCCTTCTTCCGGCACTAGGCCAGATGCATTCCTCTCCCGTGACATTGCTGACATTCCTCCCTCTCGTGAAACCCAATCGCAGCCTTTCCTCCCTCTACTGTAACCTGGCTGGCATTTCTCCCTCTCCCGTACCCCTCCAACAGGCCTTTCCCTTCCCGCCGCCTCTTCCCCACTCCTGTAACTTTACTGTCCAGCCGCCAAGCCCAAAATCTTCCCTTCTGTTGAGCCGCTGGCCCCCAGGAAATTGTTGTAGTTGATTCCTGAATACCTGCTGTAGCCAGGAACCTCCCCTCTTCCCTGCTATTCCGTAACACTATCTAGGGACGACTCCTGCTGCAGATTTATCCCTCCCCGCCCTCAGGTGTTGTCACAGGACCCTTATACTTCCTAATTCTGCTAGTACCATAACCCTCTCCACCCACACCTTCTACGCCCTCCTCTCCAATCCCTACCTGTAGTTGCCACAAATCCTTTTCCAGCCCCACCTGCCACTGCTGCATGTCTCAGGTCAGCATCTTACCTGATGCCCATTCGCTGTTCTTCCTTCGCCACCACCCTAGGGTCTCCTTTTATGTTTGTTGCCATTTATTTCATGTTGAAGAGTCATTATATCCGATTTCAATTTCAGCAATAATATTTGTGTTTTATTGTGGTTCTGGCTTTTTTTCTCCGATATGATTAGTTATGCATATATAAGGATAATATAGCTTGATATTATATGTATTTAATTTTATTTTGTTTTTCTTAACTAACAATTTTAACTCAAACAAATCATAAGATTTATACAGTACTACACAAGTAAATTGGGTTGGCTAAACTGTATGATTTTTTATTTAAGCATTTTTTTAACATCATTTATGTAAATTCCTCTTTAGTAAGGAACCATTTATACTTACACTTATGAGAAGTAATAAAAATGTTGCATTTTCTGTGATAAAGCAATACAACGCTTATGCACACAAATGTAAAACAATTATGATTTAATTGCTTGGTAATTTGTTATTTTTTTAAAATTTAATATTTAAAATTCTAACGTCTTTTTCTTCTAGACTAAATGAAGTCCACTTTGATTTTTAGAAACAATTCCTGAAACCTTTTAATAATTTCTATTAAATCCCATAAAGTTAAAATTATCGATCTAATTAGGTTGGGTGGGGAGGGATGAACAACAAAGATTCATAGGAGATTTCATTTTGTTGGTGTAGGGACGATTTGATGGATTAGCACCCAGATGCAAATTGCATTGTGCTAGTTGTATTTTTCAGGTTGATCAATGGCAATGAAAAGAGTTAGGCTGGACATGAACACGGGTGAGTTGGTTTTAGCTCTAGTAAGGGAAGGTGAACTATCTAACTGAAAAGGAACACTTCTGATAATTTTTTGAATGAGCTTAGTGTTAGACCTATGTTGAAAATGGATTGAGGCGATTTGGTTGTATGATGAAGTTTAGAAAATCTGCTCACTAAATGAGAAGTTAAAATTAGTTTCAAAGGATTAGGAAGTAAAAAAGATTGATCTAGTACTATGTTGATAAAGTTTTTCAAAATGTTTTGTGAAATGTATAGATTAAGCACCCAAAACAACAATTGATAGGAACAAACAAAATAAGGATGCATGATGTTGACCTCAAATTGTTGAGGTAAGATTAATGATGATGTTCATTCAACATAGTTTTTTTTTTTTTTTTAATGGAAAAATCTTAAAAAATTATTACATTTCTCTTCGTCAAAATTCACAAACTAGAACTTTGCATGAACCTTTTTGTTGGTTGACAAGTTGAGTTTTATTTTTTGGATCAATGAATAAAAATTCTATAGATATTTGGTTGATAATTTTACCCAGAATGTGATTTTATTTTTCATTGAGAGTCTTTGTAAGGAGAAATGACAAATACATTTGTTTTTTTTCCTATTTATTGGTAAATATCTGTCTTCAAGTTCCATTGGATTGGCATTATTCTCATAATGGTTGTCATTGTGGTTTTTATTGTTCCAAAAAACCTGAATTCCATTGGATTGACAGTTCTAAAATTTTCCATGGTATCCTTCTAGGATATTAGATAGACATATGGGTCGTCGTAGTATTTTAATATTGTTTTATTTTTAAATTCACAATCTAGAACTCCATATTGGTGTATCTTCTTTAATCTTTTCATAGGCGGTTTCTTTGTATCAGGTGCCATACCCCTGCCTTCTTTTAAGATAAATTCCACCCATTTTTCCAACCCTAGGTGCAAACATTTTGTGACCTAAGGCCTCTGCTTACAATGGAGAGGGATATTTTTTTGGCATTAAACAATGTAGATTTTCTGATGGTCTATCTATAAGACATGTGAAGCCTCAAAACTTTTTAGAATTTGATTATAAATGTCTGTATGGGCTGCATTTGACAAAGTATAGTATTCATATGAAACTTTTGATGTCTGTGCCATAACTAGCAATTTAGTGACCAATTTCTTGTAGAGCTTGGACTTAAATATTAGTTCAACTGATCAGTTTGTAATGGCTTGTTTGATGCTGTCTTATTCATTGCTTTGATATATGTGCTCTGTTTGCAGGATGCTTAGCTCTTTAGGTTCTTCTATTGTCAGTAACTTAAGTTATTATTTGCCTACTTCTACGTTAATCAGAAATTTTTGCAGGAGCATGTTCATTCCCTGCTTAATGTTACTAGTGACCTTCCGGACAATGAATTAATTCTTCAGAAACATTTTGTTGCCATACTATCTTCAGTATGGAGGGAAAAATGCCGCCACGAGCGAAGTCAGACTATGTTATCTTCTCGAACCGGTTATCACTTAAAGCTTTCCACTTATTCTCCAATTAAGAAGCCCGGCATGGATCTGGCAAACCTAAGACATTCTAAGAAGCTGGTAATGGCTGCACTCAATGATGTCAATGTGAGACATCATGAACAAGTGGAAGTTTTACCCATTCAAGAGGCTCCTATTTTGCTTGACAAGTTAGAGTTAACATTGGACTTATCATCTGCAAAGAAAGCATGTTCTGAAGTTATGATTCCATCATCAATTAATGTTTCAATACACGTGTTTGAACAAAAGCAGTGTGCTGAACCTAATGGGACTAACTTGATCAAACCTATTTCGAAAATTACTGAGAACAGATTCAGGTAAGCACATTCTAATTTAATTGAGCTTCAGATTTGGTTGCCAACCATGAGAAATGGATTTTGTCATCATTGAAGCTGTGCCTTAACTGCAGAATTCACGAACCACAGTTAAACAGGAGATAAACTGTGAATCTGTGATAGATAGATAGCTTTTTTATTTATTTTCTTTATTTTATTTATTTATTTATATATTTAAGATGAAATGTTATTCAATCACTATGACTTTAGTCCTGTTATAATGTATATGTGTTTTTTTTTTTTTTTTATTCAGTTTCAAATCTATTCTTTAAGACCACATATCAAATTTGCTGCCAAAGAGATCATGATTCAATTTGTGTTGAGTTTGGCAATTTTAAAGAGAGTTTGTTGATAGTAAATGTCATATGTTTGGTGTATCTTTTTGTGAAAATTAAATCTTTAAATTTATCGCACTCTCATTTATTTTATATTTGATTGAAAATATCATCCACCTGATTGTTTTCTTAATGAAATTTTTCAAATTTCCTATATACCATCATTTTCAATAGCCTAGATTTCTTCCATGACAACTTTCTTGCACTAGGGATTTTGAGAGTTTTATGACTATTTTTATAGGAATTTATATTTTATCAAGAGAAGTGATAAAGAGGCATGAAATCCCGTGGAAAGCATCATATACCTAATAAATTGATGGATCAATATCATTATATGTGGATTTTTTAATCAATTTGTACTGTATTGGTCCGTGAATTATCTTCGGATTATTTGGTGCATTGGAGATATATATTGATAGCTCTTCTTTCTGTTTTTTTCCCCGTTATACATGCACAAAGTGATGAAGGAATTTATGGCTTTGATGAGGCTTTATTATGTTAGATGTACTGACAATGTGATGAGGGTATTTGTAGTTTTAGTAGTGCTTTGATATGTTGGATGTATGATAAGGTGGCAAGGGAATTTGTAGTTTTAGTAAGGCTTTGATAGGTTGAACGAGAAGCATTGAGAAATGTCTATTGTTCACGGGCTTGGTAAGGTAGTATGGTGGATGATCAAAAAAGTTCCAACCCTGCTTATTATTGAATTTTTTTCTCATGAATTTTTGCTTTGTTGAAGCAATAATAATGGTGTTCAAGGAAGGTTCCATTGACTGACTGAAAAATTTTTCTAGTGATCGAAGACTAACATTTGTATCAATTTTTATTTGTTTAGTATCTTATAAAGATAGCCTCGAAGGATTTAGTCTAATTTGCTTTGGTGCTGAAAATAAATGTGAATAATGGTTGTAGACTAAAAGATGTTTGGTGGAAGAGAATAATAATGTTTGTTATGGAAATTAAAAGAGCAAGGAATTTGAACAGGGGTTTGAAATTTAAGTACTCTTGAGGGTGTTCTATTAATGAGATATTTAGCTATTAAAATGACTTCTTAGAGATATTGAAGAATATTTTGTGGGGATTGATTGAGATTTAGCCATCTCTAAGTGGTATTTATTTTTACTTTGAACAATCCCATTTTGTTGAGGTTTACCGACTCATGAATTTTGGTGGATAATTTGTTGATGTTTGAGATGAATTCCTAAGACTAAATTCAAAGTGTTATTTAGCATTGTCAGTTTTTAGGATTTGAATTTTAAATTGATATTGAATATGGATCATGGTGTTTAGATGTTAAAAAAGTTATCCCACAAGATTTCTCCTTAATTAAGAAAACACAAGTGAAAAGAGCATTGATTATTGATAAAAACATTTAGCTTTAGCAATATTTTAATTATAGATCGTCTCATGCATCATTCTAGTAGTTTCTTTCTTTTTTTTAGATGCGGGCATTAGTGAGTAACAGAGCTTATTTTGATGATGTTTCGGGTTAACTTTCTATTGAGAGAATAGTCGGTTGTTTTTACTTTTTAATTTACCATCCAAATAGTTGAAATAGGAAAGAGTGTGTTGTTGCAATCGTTTGTGTTTTTGGCTCCCTTTGGAATTTTTATAGTGTACTATTTTATCATGAATTTTTCATGTTTTGGATTCGGAATTTACTATTTATTTTTCAGCATTAGATTTATTCGCTTTCCAGCCACTGTCTTCTTCTTGGCAGGTCTCATTGTCTTCTTTGTAGAAAGATCCTTCACATGTTATCGGTTAGATAAAAACTAGTTTTCAATATTATCTGTTAGTTAGAGGAAGGGCTCCATGTTAGGGAGTAACTTTAAAATATCTAATACCATGTAAAAAATTAAAATTTGAAGAGTAAATTTAAGAAATTTATGACTGAATTTTACTATATTTTTATTTAAATACATGATAAAAATTATGCATAAATAGGTGAAGCAAGGGAAGAAACAACAATCTGTGAAAAAACACATGTTAAAATCAGTCTTTAAGTGTAGAATCTAGAATTAATTACGGAGAAAGCTGTTTACATACTGGCTGGATTGCTGTAGATTGAAAGAAGTTGTTTGTTGATTATCGAAAATGAAAAATTGTTGCCTACAAATTCTTGGATTTCTATATGGCTACAAATTCTTAATTATTTCTTATAAGACTTGCTTTCCTAGATATTTCTAATCTTAAAAAATATAATCTGTTACTTCGAAAAAAAAAAAATTGATGCTAGTTATGCTTAGGTGATGTTTTCTGCCGTTTATTCCTTTTTGTCCCTCTTCTGAAATTTATGCTGATGGTTTTTTTTATTCACAACCTATATATATTACTTTCAAGATGAAGGCACCTGATCTTTTAATCTGGACGCTTAGCTACAGCAATCTCATGGAAAAGATGACTTAAGGTTTTGCCTGTTGACTAAAAAGATCAGTTATTTCAATTCCATTATCCTTCTTGAAATTGAGGTGGAATCTTCGCATCTTTTGTAGGTTTGATTGTTTCCTCGTGCTGTTTGTGTGATCTTCCTATAGTTTGGTGGAGATCTTAGGCATTTGTAGTTTTCTCCAGATTGTATTTAGATCTTACTGTCGTTTGGTGTGGAATCATGACATTCTTAGGTTGTCATTCTTGATTTGCATAATTTTAGTTGTTTTATGATATATTTTATGCAAAATAAAACATTAAAAGCTTTGTTCTTGCCTCTTTTTGTTCAGTTTCAGTAAATTTTGAATAGAATTTACCATATATTTACTTCTTTTTTTTTAATATTTCTCAAAACTTTTGTAGTCTAAGGTTTTGNCATGCCATCAACCAGACCAATCATAGAGTTCAACCATTTGGCACTCAGTGTTTCACATGAAGATAACGACATTTTTGGCAATCATGAGTATGATCCAGAATTACTAGAAGATACACACCTTGTAGATCCTGTACCTCATGAGTATGATCCAGAATTACTCGAGGATTTGGAAGATCTGGATTTGCAACTAAATATTAGTGATATTGGATGAAGCTTAAAACTTTCTTTGGGTTCAGTTTTGTCTGATTGCTTGGGTTCATCAATTGATTCCATCAAGTTCATATTTTTTCTTTAGTTCATCATTTTTAAGGAATGGATCCAACACCGATTTGCATCGTGGGGCATTCGGGCGGTATGAAGGTGATCATTAAGTTGAGCAGTTTATTTATACAGAGAATGGTGGAGAATGATCTCTCAAGGTTTAGTTCAGTGAATTTACTCTCTCTCGTAAATACTTAGGGGAAAAGCTTGTAATTTTTAACTGTAGTTAACAAGCTTGTAATTTTTAACTATAGTTAACCTTTTCTCGTGATAATTTTTTCTCTTTAGCTGGGCAGGTATAGCTGTGGGAAAATTTCAGCTGCTCCTGGAGCCTATAATGGAAAAACATTAAAAAAAAGGAATGAATCGATAAGATTGTAGCGGTGAGAAGCTAACCTGTTACCCTTCCAAGTTATTTTTATTGAATCAATCGTTTCTGCTGTTACTGAATACACATACATGTTGTCCCAAACCCAAGCATTTTATNTAATTTAATTGAGCTTCAGATTTGGTTGCCAACCATGAGAAATGGATTTTGTCATCATTGAAGCTGTGCCTTGACTGCAGAATTCACGAACCACAGTTAAACAGGAGATAAACTGTGAATCTGTGATAGATAGATAGCTTTTTTATTTATTTTCTTTATTTTATTTATTTATTTATATATTTAAGATGAAATGTTATTCAATCACTATGACTTTAGTCCTGTTATAATGTATATGTGTTTTTTTTTTTTTTATATTCAGTTTCAAATCTATTCTTTAAGACCACATATCAAATTTGCTGCCAAAGAGATCATGATTCAATTTGTGTTGAGTTTGGCAATTTTAAAGAGAGTTTGTTGATAGTAAATGTCATATGTTTGGTGTATCTTTTTGTGAAAATTAAATCTTTAAATTTATCGCACTCTCATTTATTTTAAATTTGATTGAAAATATTTATTTGCATCCACCTGATTGTTTTCTTAATGAAAATTTTCAAATTTCCTATATACCATCATTTTCTATAGCCTAGATTACTTCCATGACAACTTTCTTGCACTTGGGATTTTGAGAGTTTTATGACTATTTTTTTAGGAATTTATATTTTATCAGGAGAAGTGATAAGAGGCATGAAATTCCGTGGAAAGCATCATATACCTAATAAATTGATGGATCGATATCATCATATGTGGATTTTTTTAAAATTTGTACTGTATTGGTCCGTGAATTATCTTCGGATTATTTGGTGCATTGGAGATATATATTGATTGCTCTTCTTTCTGTTTTTTTCCCCCTTTATACGTGCACAAAGTGATGAAGGAATTTATGGCTTTGATGAGGCTTTATTTTGTTAGATGTGCTGACAATGTGATGAGGGTATTTGTAGTTTTAGTAGTGCTTTGATATGTTGGATGTATGATAAGGTGGCAAGAGAATTTGTAGTTTTAGTAAGGCTTTGATAGGTTGAACGAGAGGCATTGAGAAATGTCTATTTTTCACGGGCTTGGTAAGGTAGTATGGTGGATGATCAAAAAAGTTCCAACCCTGCTTATTATTGAATTTTTTTCTCATGAAATTTGACTTTGTTGATGCAATAAGAATGGTGTTCAAGGAAGGTTCCATTGACTGACTTAAAAATTTTTCTAGTGATCGAAGACCAACATTTGTATCAATTTTTATTTGTTTAGTATCTTATAAAGATAGCCTCGAAGGATTTAGTCTAATTTGCTTTGGTGCTGAAAATAAATGTGAATAATGATTGTAGACTAAAAGATGTTTGGAGGAAGAGAATAATAATGTTTGTTATGGAAAATTAAAAGGGCAAGGAATTTGAACAGGGGTTTGAAATTTAAGTACTCTTGAGGGTGTTCTATTAATGAGATATTTAGCTATTAAAATGACTTCTTAGAGATATTGAAGAATATTTTGTGGGGATTGATTGAGATTTAGCCATCTCTAAGTGGTATTTATTTTTACTTTGAACAATCCCATTTTGTTGAGGTTTACCGACTCATGAATTTTGGTGGATAATTTGTTGATGTTTGAGATGAATTCCTAAGACTAAATTCAAAGTGTTATTTAGCATTGTCAGTTTTTAGGATTTGAATTTTAAATTGATATTGAATATGGATCATGGTGTTTAGATGTTAAAAAAGTTATCCCACAAGATTTCTCCTTAATTAAGAAAACACAAGTGAAAAGAGCATTGATTATTGATAAAAAAAACATCATTTAGCTTTAGCAATATTTTAATTATAGATTGTCTCATGCATCATTCTAGTAGTTTCTTTCTTTTTTTTAGATGCGGGCATCAGTGAGTAACAGAGCTTATTTTGATGATGTTTCGGATTAACTTTCTATTGAGAGAATAGTCGGTTGTTTTTACTTTTTAATCCAAATGGTTGAAATAGGAAAGAGTGTGTTGTTGCAATCGTTTGTGTTTTTGGCTCCCTTTGGAATTTTTATAGTGTACTATTTTATCATGAATTTTTCATGTTTTGGATTCGGAATTTACTATTTATTTTTCAGCATTAGATTTATTCTCTTTCCAACGACTGTCTTCTTCTTGGCAGGTCTCATTGTCTTCTTTGTAGAAAGATCCTTCACATGTTATAGGTTAGATAAAAACTAGTTTTCAATATTATCTGTTAGTTAGAGGAAGGGCTCCATGTTAGGGAGTAACTTTAAAATATCTAATACCATGTAAAAAATTAAAATTTGAAGAGTAAATTTAAGAAATTTATGACTGAATTTTA
>JXCR01137608.1:10162-22397 GCA_002079205.1 Phalaenopsis hybrid cultivar | reverse complement strand
CAAGGTACTTCCTCTTGTAAATGTCCAGTGAGCATCCATAACTAAAGCAAAAGGATATGGGCCGATCTCTGATGTAATCCAACTAAAATAAGAAATTATTTGGTCAATCCTCCTTCTGTTCGAACAAAAGTAGCAACTCTAGTATGTATATCTGTAATGACTGGAATATAAGTCATATCAACACCTTTCTTCTTTAGAACTCTCCAAAAGATATTTCTTGGAATCTTATTGTAAGCTTTTTCTAAATCAATAAAAGTTATATGTAGATCGTACTTATTTTTTCTGAATTTCTTCATCAAACTCCTCTATAAATGTATAACTTCTTGGTAGATGTGCTCATCATAAATGCAAATTGATTATAAGAAATTATTATAATACGTCTTAACCTACGTTCAATTACCCTTTGATGTTGGTGGTTGTTTTGGAGTGATTATCATCTTCTCTAAGATGCAATTCGATATTTCCCCTTCATTAGTAGCTATCTCCTCAATTTCAACCCCGTCAAATGGATATACTTCACTGTTTTAAGCTTCTGGTTTCAGCCCCCCTTCAACTAATTGAACTTGTCTTCAATTGAGACATTCATTATACCGATGCCTGGCTGAAAACACAAAAATATTTTGTGGCTCAGGACGGTGATATACATTATCACATTGGATGACAGTTTTGTTAGTTGCTTTATAATCTCCACTTGCCACTTATGAAGAACATGCTTGGGTTGAAGTTGGAGATTGACAAAAGTTTTGTACTGAACCCTTTGAAGTGTATTTTGGTGACTCATCAGCAATTTTACGGGCGGGCACTACCTGAATGCTCTATTAAATTGTAATTCCACCTTATAAGCCTGGTTCACAATTGAAAGAGAGACCACTTGGTTTTCATTTTCAATTTATCCCTTATGGATTATTTCAATCCTCCAGTGTATCTAGCCACAATTTGTTGATTGGATGACACATCAACTTAATTCCTCTATAATTAACACACTCTTGTGCATCCCCTTTATTCATAAAAAAAGGGACCAAAATACTCTTCCTGCACTCCTCAGACATTTTTTTAGTTTTAAAAATAATATTAAAGAGTCTAGTAAGCCAAAAAACTCACAAATATCTTATATATTTCCACACTTCAATTGGGATATCATCAGATCTTACAAACTCTCCATCATTGATTTTCTTTAAAGCCTCCGCAACTTTTTTTTTACTAATGCGACAATAAAAAAAAATTTTATTATTAACAATATTAAGATCACTAAGGTCGGTCGTATTTTAAGAAACTTCATTAAAAAGTTTATCAAAATAACTCACCCGCCTATGTTGAATATATTTTTTTAAGAAAAAATNTTATATATTTCCACACTTCAATTGGGATATCATCAGATCTTACAAACTCTCCATCATTGATTTTCTTTAAAGTCTCCGCAATTTTTTTTTACTAATGCGACAATAAAAAAAATATTATTATTAACAATATTAATATCACTAAGGTCGGTCGTATTTTAAGAAACTTCATTAAAAAGTTTATCAAAATAACTTACCTGTCTATGTTGAATATTTTTTTTTAAGAAAATACACTTTTTGATTTTCATCTTTAATACACTTTACTTGTTGAATCCTTACTTTTCTATTCTCTTTGTTTGATTAGTTTATACTTATATTATTCACCATTTCTAGTATCTAATGTATTATAAAGATCACTAAAAACATAATTTTTAGAATCACAGATTGTTCTCTAAGATTGCCTTCGGGTCATTTTATATTGTTCCTAGTTCTCTAAGTTTTTACATTTAAACCAATTTTTATACATAACTTATATTTTATCTTTTCTTGCACATTATTATTCCACCATAAAATATTTTTATTTTTTGATTCTTTAAGTACATATTTTACCACTTGTTTAATAGTATTTGCTACTTTGTCCTCCNTTACATTTAAACCAATTTTTATAACATAACTTCTTATATTTTATCTTTTCTTGCACATTATTATTTCACCATAAATTATTTTTATCTTTTGATTCTTTAAGTACATATTTTGTCACTTGTTTAATAGTATTTGCTACTTTTTCCTACATAAAATTTGCTTCTTCATGAACAACCCAAATCTTGAAATCTTAAAGTTTATTCATAAAAATAATTTTAGCTGTCTTTTAGGTGCCCCCATTAATTTTATGACAATGATTNATCACTAAAAACATAATTTTTAGAATCACAGATTGTTCTCTAAGATTGCCTACGGGTCATTTTATATTGTTCCTAGTTCTCTAAGTTTTTACATTTAAAATAATTTTTATAACATAACTTATATTTTATCTTTTCTTGCACATTATTATTCCACCATAAAATATTTTTATTTTTTGATTCTTTAAGTACATATTTTACCACTTGTTTAATAGTATTTTCTACTTTGTCCTCCATAGAATTTGCTTCTTCATGAACAACCCAAATCTTGAAATCTTGAAGTTTATTCATAAAAATAATTTTAGTTGTCTTTTAGGTGCCCCCATTAATTTTATGACAATGATACCTAATATAATTTATTTTACAACTCTTTAATTTAAAATCTTGAACTAATAATTGATGTTGAGTACTTGTATCCTCATTTAGAATGACCTTGCAATTTTTACATTCTCATGATCTCTTCTTCTTATAAGAAAATAATCAATTTATGTTGTATTGGATCCATTCTTATAAGTAATAATATACCCATCACGTTTTTTGAATAAAGTATTAGCAATAACAAAATTTCACACGACCCTATTTTTTTCATGAATCGCTTTAAAACCGTAGCTACTATGAATATTTCTAAAATCCTCTACCACTTTACTGACATATTCATTCAAATCACTTCCAATAAAAATTCTTTCTTTATGAGGTATCATTTGTATTAAGTCTTCTAGGTCATTCCAGAATTTATCTTTAAAACCTATATCTAAATCTACTTGAGGAGCATTAGCGCTTATAATATTAAAAATCTTAGTATCAATAATAATCTTAAGGACTATAATTCTATCTCCAATTCTATTAATTTTTACAACATTATCTTTCAAATTCTTTTCTATAATTACATCTACATCATGTATAGTGCGACTCTTTTCTGAATACCAAAGTTTAAAACCTAAGTTATCAATCTCCTTAGCCCTTTCTTCAACCCATTTAGTTTTTTGAATACATAAGATATTTATCTTTCTACGAATCATAATATAAATTAATTCCATTAATTTACCTGTGAAAGTACTTATATTTCAATATTGTATCCTAATATTAGTTGCATGGATTAATTTATTTACCTGCATCCGTTCGTTATGTGGGAACCTTTTCTTATTTGATGTTACGCCTGTGCGCTGGTGTAGCGGCCCTTGCACACTTTTCACTGTATTCAGGTTATACAACACATCCCTTCCAAAAGATGCCCTAGCATTTACACAATGTTCGAAAGGATTAATATCATGATTTTTCGACAAATTTTTCGTTGACTATTGAACTATCTAACACAACCCTCCATTTTTCACATTCGGGGCTTGGGACCCGGCAATGACATATTGCAATTATATAAATAACAACCATGACAACAACAACAACAACAAGCCTTTATCCCACTAAGTGGGATCGGTTACATGAATCTATTTTCTCCAATGTCCTATTGGGTGTCATATTTTCATTTAATTCTAATTGATTAAGATTATTTATAATTCCACAAGTCCATTTCTTTTTAGGTCGACTTCTGTTTTTTCATCATAAGTCGAATCTAAAACGTCTACTCTCCTAAGCGGATCATCAGATGGTTGATGTTTAATGTGACCAAACCATCTAAAGACCAATCTCTCAAATCTTATCTCTCACTGAAGCTTAACCAACCCTTTCACCAATAGATTCTTGTAATTCATATATAAACTGTTGTAATCTATTTGATATGAACAGCTATATATATATATATATATATATATAAAATTCTTATTTATATAAATAATTAGAGTTATGATTGTGACGCATATTGTACTAGTATCTGCAAAATTATTTTAACATTGATATTTGGAGTTGCAATTGTTGCAATTTTTGTAAGCCAACAATCTGTAGCAAAAAATGTGGTGCCAAGCGTTTTTAAACTATTGTAACTACATCTTGTTGATTATATATTTTTATTCTCATCTGCTTATATATTTTCATTCTCGATGTAATGTAATTTTCATATCTGTTTACAATGATTAAAGTTTGTAATTCTGACATTTTTATGAGTATATTTGCACTGAAACTGCATTCAAACCAGTATAGCCCGTGATGCTCAAGTGATATACTTTATGGCTGGAAGATTTAGAAGTTGTGTTAGATATTCACAGTAACTTTCATGGATGAGTTGTAGTTCAGGTTGGTGTAGAGTGTGTGGATTGACATATGAGAAATCACAAATGAATTCTCGGTCAAGTATTAGGGGGTCGATGTCCATCTGAGCACGTTAATCACTAATTTTAGGGTCCGTTTGGGCCAGCTTGTGCGTTTTAGGATAAGCTGTTTATCCTAAAACGCGGCCAGCTGGCCGGCCGCAGGAGTCAACCCGCGGCCTGCGTTTAGTGTAAAAACCCAAACGAAGTTTTGGATAAGCTGACGAAACGAGCGAACCAAACGGTACGAAACGCCGCCCGCACTTATAAGCTGCCCCAAACGGACTCTTAGTCTCCTTGAAGCTTACCTTCGTGACATTAAAGAAAAAAAGAAACGATTAGAAAAGGGAACTTTTAGTATATGTAGTAAATTAATTCACACATTTGAGTTATTGTGAGTTTTAAGAGAGAATTTATGTAAAATGTTTCGTATGATGTTAAAATATTTCAGCTTCATGTAGGTAAATCTAGGCAGTGAAACTGGATCAAACATCAAACCGAAAGAAATGGTTTAAGATTCAATGGTTGAATTTGATGATGTAATAAGCATTAAAATAAGCATTACAATTGTTTTAATATGATTGAAATAGAATAATAATAATAATATAAAATATTATTTCTATCAATTAAATGAATATTATTTTAGTTTAACATACTACATGTTCGACTTTGAATAATATTATAAATTAAGATATTGAGATCTAATATTTCTTCTTTTTTAATTTAAATATCTTCTTTTTTTTGTCTTATGATCAAAATTAAATTATTAAAATTGGCACTAATACAATCAATGGATTTTTTTAAAATTGGATCTGTTCTCTGGCTCGTCAGTTAAACTCTGATATTGACCAGTTTAATTTTGATGCTATGCAGAAATTGTTTTAATACTATGATATACAGTCTGATACAATTGAATGAAAGGTTCACGGTTGAATTGGTCAAATTGATTGATACAGTCTGATTTTTAATACTATGATATACATATTAAAGTTTGTGATAGGCATATAAATATAGAAGATTTGTGTAGTGTACAAGTATGCACAAATGCAACTATACGAATTTTTTTTTTACTTATCTAATTGAATCAAATCCACCTGTTGAAGTCGTTGANTGTGCATTGGTTAGCCAGCTCCCATATTTATGTGGCTGTTGAAAACATTTTATTCATAGCTAAAATGAGAGATTATTCTAATCTATTGATTGTATATGTATATATTGCAGCTTTTAGAAGTATACTTTTCCCATAATAATTATACAAGAACTTTTGAAGGAATATAAAGGAATATGCAATTTGGGCTGTCAAAACGGCTTGTAGTTCGCGAACAGCTCGTGTTCGACTCATTTGTTAAGCTTAACGAGCTGAACTCGAACAAAATTTTAAGCTGAAAATGTTAACGAGCCGAACACAAACATATATTTGTTCACTCGTGTTCGGCTCGGATCAAACGAAAAATAAAAATATACTCAATATTACGCGGTGTATTGGTGCTATCGGTGTTAATCCGTGGTGTAATTATTCCTCGGTGTTATTGGTATTATCAGTGTTATTCTGCGGTGTTGCACCGTGAAATAACACCAATAACATCGAAGAATAACGACCCACGCTATTTGGATGTTAATCAGGTGTTATTACGGGTGTTATGCGAGTGTTATCTCTGTGTTATCAGTGTCTCTGCCGTTCGCGGTATCATTGGTGTGATTCTGGGGCATTTTATATTATACCGAAGCTATTTCTATCCAAACACGGGCATGAATATGTTATTCGAGTCGAGCACGGACACATTGTCAATGAGCCATTTCAAACACGAGCTGAGGCTCAGCTCGCTCAAGCTCAGAACTCGTTTACAACCCTACATGCAATCACTCCGAGCGGATCGTAGGCATTACATGTTGGGAGCCACAAAAGCGAGTGAAAACTTGAACGAATTTAATTGTGAATATATGCACACCAAATATGCAAGACTTTGAATCTATGATCTCTTGGTTGAATGATAAAGCTCTCGGCCATTTAATGATAAATAAAAGATCATAAAAGACTGAAAAAGAAGTGATTGGCCAAAAAGGTGGCATGATACTCACAAAACATATTATGTTAGCCCAAATAAATAAATAATGATAGCTTTTCTGGAGCAAGTTTGCTTAAAAAATGAGAAATTTAAAAATGTAACGTATAATTATTATGAATTTACATATCTAACGCCAGAAGGTTGATATTTAAATTTATAACACCTTTATGCTATAAATCTATGTGTCGAAATGTGCATTTTTCATCTAAAAAGTTTGTAAAATGATATTTTTATGGGATGTAAAAATTTTAAATATTTTAAATGTAAATATTAAAGTATAATATTAAAATTTTGAAGTCATTTAAGATTTAAATTTACTTTAAGTTTGAATTTCATTTATATTTAAAACAAGTTTGTTCTTTAGCTATGTAAATTCACAAAAGTTTTGTGGTATGTATGTAAATTACCCCGAGATAAACGTCATTTGGTCTCCTCCAGCCGGTTAAACCCTAGCAAAACCCCTAGCAAAACCAGAGCTCTGGAGTTTTCTCGGGAAGATTTCATGCTTCTTGATAGAAGGCTCAGAGAAAATATTCTCCTTCGCTACTCCAAAGCCTTGGAGGCATTGTGGCACCTCCAAAAAGCAAGCTATGTGGATGTGACGATGAAATGGAAGAAGGATCCCTTCTTCGACAACATCGAGATCCTCTCCAAATCCAGAGATCTCCGACCCCTCATCTCCCTCAAGAACATCATCATCAAGGAGCCCGATCAGTGCTTACCCATCTCCGCAGTCTCTAAGCGCGGCCGCGAGCTCGATATCTCCGGCCGGGTGGCGAGCTTTCTTCGGCGATACCCAGCAGTTTTCGAGGAGTTCACCGGTCCCAAATACAACCTACCCTGGTTCCGGCTCACCCGAGAAGCCTTCGACATCGACCTGAAAGAGCGCGATGTCTATTTGAGAAGGCGGATGGAGATCGTCGGCCGGCTGCGGCGGCTCATACTGATGTCGAGAGAGAAGATGCTACCCTTACGGATTGTACAAGGAATGCTCTGGTACTTGGGTCTCTCCGAGGATTTTCTTAAGATCCCAGAAGAGATTTCTGATGAATTTTTTCGAATAGTTGAGGTGGAAGGTGAGGAGCGCTGGCTGTGCGCTGAACCCGATTCTAACGAGGAAATTCTATCTGTTTTACAGAAGAATGCTATGAAGCAAGGCAGTTGTGGTCTGGTTACTTTTCCTCTCTTCCCTTCAAAAGGTCTTCGATTGAAGAAAAAGATAGAGTGCTGGCTGGATGATTTCCAGAGACTTCCCTATGTATCTCCCTACGAAGATTTCTCTTCTTTGGATCCAAACAGCGATGTCTCAGAGAAGAGAGTAGCTGGCGTTCTGCATGAACTTCTTAGTATTTTTGTGGATAACTCAGCGGAGAGGAGGAGACTTCTTTGTCTCAGGAAGCACTTAGGCTTGCCGCAAAAGTTTCATAAAGTGTTTGAGCGCCATCCTCATGTGTTCTACCTTCTTCTCAAGAGCAAGACTTGCTTTGTGGTTCTCAAGGAGGCCTATAATGGATGCTCGGCTTCTACAATTGAGAGGCATCCTATGCTGGAAGTGAGAAAAAAGTACGTTGAATTGATGAATAGGTCTGAAGCAATACTGAGAAGTCGTCGCAGTAGAAAACCTTTGGTAGAGATTGAAGATGAAAGTTATTGTTGATTGTGAATTGGCATTGGAAGAAGGTTTGGAGAAGTGGTTCTGTAAATCCTATAAGCATGCATGTCCAAATCCGGAAGTCCAAACTCAAATCCTTGTGTGAAGGGTAAGATGATTATTCAATGCTCAACAAATCCCTGTCAAGTTCCTGATCACCGATTCACTTATTTTTCTTTTGCATTTTTCTTGAAGTCTTTGTGCGTATTTAGTTGAGATAAACATGCATAAACTATTAAGCAAACAACACTGAGATTACTAGGAAAATTCTCTTTATAGTATTTTTTTCTTTAAAAATATATGTTCTTTTGGAATCTTATGTTATTGTAGTAGTGAAAGCTGAAGACTTGTAATGTTTCCTCTGATACTAATAACTTATGTAATTCATTGAATTGCAATTTTGTTATTAATCCTTATAATTAGTAAATACATTGGAATGTTTCATCTAGCTTTTTTCTAATTGTTTATGATATAAAATGCACCAATATGAAAAAAAATTATCTTTTTTTCCTTAAAATATTTCTATTAGTCAGTTATATTTAACTCCATCAGATTAACTTTTCTATTCAATGAAGTCATCCACTTGACCTAGTCATGAAGTGAGGGGGTGCAAGCAACGGGCACTGCGTAGGATGGGCTAGAAAAGGGAATCAATGGAGAATCAACCATATGTCATCATCACATGATTTAATAGTGTAGGATTCATCATAATGATTTTTTTATAAATAATTGAAAAAATTGTTCCTTGAAAAGGTCACCAAACATGTTGAAGGTAGCACGAGCGGAGGGAAGAGGGTATCGATCGAGAATACGACCTCGGACTTGGTCAAGGTCTATGCTAAGCCCGACTAGGAATTGGAACATGTGATCCTTTTCTACATTTTTTTGGAAGAACGACAAGCCCACTGAAGAATCTCATGTGTAGTTGTAATGTCAGTTGCACTACATCCATAGTGCAACAAGGCCATTATAATATTGGGTCACTGTCGTTTACCTCTGTTATGCCTCTCGGATTTTCTTAGACACCTCATAGAGTTGGTCGAATTTTTCTCCATCCGAGTAGGTATCCCGAACAACCGTTCAGAGGGCATTAGCTGAAGGGAGAAACATGTATGAACGAACAATTGACGTTTCCATGGAGTTGATTAGTTATGAAATGACCATGGAGTTCTCCACTTCCCAAGCTCCATAAGTCTGTCAGTTTTCGGAGGCGCACGAACTATACCTGTGAGGTAACCAAACTTCCTAAGTCTTTTGATAAACAACAAGACCGCTTGGGTTCATCGGAGAAAGTTACTGTCATTCAGTTTATGGGTTGTGATTGAGTAATTCTTGCTAGTTTTCAAACCTTCGGTCTGCAAGGTAGTAGAAATTGGAGTTGATCCTCCGGTTGAATCAAGAACACATTCTAAAAGTGGTTCAGAGTGGAGGAATCCACCATAATTCCGACTGTGCCAAAGAAGATGTTGATATTTTTATCCATTAATGAATTCTGGTAAGGTTATGAAAAAGAAACTGTAGTTAGAAGGAAGGCCAGCTGTTTGTTGGAGCCTGAGACTGCTAGGATCAACGACAAGAATAGTTCACGATAGACAGGGATTCACATACAGTTGAATTCTGAAAACCTGCAGAAAGAAAACAACAGGAAGAAAACTGCAGAAAGAAAATGATAGGAAGAAAACTGTAGATGTGGAAAAATGACAAAAAGAATTTTGCATATATGAAAACTGCAGATCTGTGGAAATCAACAGGAAGAATTCTGTACGAAGAGGACCTACCGGTGGTCAACAGTTTGGATGAAACCTCTAGGGTTAGATCCATGGCTCTGATACCATGTTGAATCGATGGTCAAGGCAGTATGTCTCTCACTGATATAGAGATGGGTATTTAAATCTAATTACAATGGACTCAAATAAGGAAAGAAATAAAAACACAATCAAAAAAATAAAAAACAGAATAAATATAAATAAAAACTACATGATGTAGAATAAGGCGAATTAATAAATAATAACGGCTATGAAAACCTAATAAATCTAAGAATGCATATATATATTTATAATTTTTTAGTTGGCCGGTTAATAAAAAAGTCATTTTGCTTTGGGCTTTGTGCATCACAAGTAAAAATTGAATCCCTGTGTGTTACTAGTACAAAATATTTAGCTCTTTGAAATCATTGATTCGAAAGTAGAGATGCATGTAAGATTTTTGATCGAGCATAAATAGTTGAAGATGGTGACACCTCTACTGCCGGAAGGAACTGGTGCTTCTCATGCTTAAGCTGCGGATAAGGCCACCTAAAAGCTTTGATTTTGAGAATTCTTGTTGTAATATGGTTCCATAGGCTCTTAAGTATTATGAAATTTGTTGGTGAGCTCACTTTTGCGGAAGCTATCAGTGGATGATAATCAAAATAGTGGATCATATCTATTTTAGAGGAGTTGAAGTCTTTGATGAAACATAAAAAAGTGACNACTTATTGAAGTTCAAACCTGTGATATTTGATTCTTTCCTTTCAAGTTTAAAGGATTAGCAAAATCTATTTTTGGGATTGAGTGTATAGATATTTTGTAAATTTAATGTTTTTGTTTTATCCTTAATTTGTTTCTTTAATTTTAATTGAATATGTAATATGATTATCTAACATGTATCAATTTAATAATAGAGAAAATTTTTATACTAAATTATATTTCATTTGAAAAAGGTTATTAGGTTATCCTCAAATAATTTGTGTCAGGATGGCATTAAAAATCATTTAATTTGATTTCAACATTAATGTTACCATTTGTTAATAATAAATCAAGAAAATTGGTATTACATTTTTTTATCCATCATAACAAAAATTGATCATAATGTTTGGATTTATATACATATCACCCAGGATCTTATCATTTACTCATCTAACATCCGAAACTTAAATATCACAGCCATACCACCCAAAACTCTTTATTCTAGCGCGGCTACCACCGAGGTCGCTGCTGTCACCACAACCCTAACACTGTCTTTATAGAACTTTCATATTCCATTCCTATTTGGTCGTCGTCTNAGCCATACCACCCAAAACTCTTTATTCTAGCGCGGCTACCACCGAGGTCGCTGCTGTCACCACAACCCTAACTCTGTCTTTATAGAACTTTCATATTCCATTCCTATTTGTCTTTTCTGCCCTTCCCTGGCTATCGCAAATTGGTCGTCTCCCTCTTCCGAGCAAGCACAAGACCACAACTACTCTGCAAGCANTCGTCGTCTCCCTCTTCCGAGCAAGCACAAGACCACAACTACTCTGCAAGCGTCCTCTTCCATCGCAAGCACAAAAACACATCACCTTCTCCCTTATAATTTGCGTCGCTGCTACTTCCTGCATTCCAACNGTTTGAATCCGTCCCGAACTGATAAAAAATGTCAAGATTCGTGTTTGATGATCTTCCTTTATAATGACACAGTAACATAGTTGATTTTTTTGAATCACCTCAAAATGTGTGATGCCCCTTCGTTGATTATGAATCTTCAAATAAGATTTTGGTCCAACATGCATGGCACTAATCTTAAAGTTATCAAACAACCTTATTGGGATCTCCAATAACAGGCATCCATCTATTCATACCAGGGATACGATGATGCACGCAACTCGTCTTCAAGACACTAATCTTGAAGACCACAAATGCCTTGTGCATGTCTATGTATCTCTCTCCAACTGTTATGAGAGATGAAGTGTCTTACATTGAGGGTTTTTTTTTATCTCGTTTATTTGTTTACGACTATTTGGATAAGTAGGTTTAAATGTTATTTGAAAACTACTGTTGATGCATTAACTTATTGAAGTTCAAACCTGTGATATTTGATTCTTTCCTTTCAAGTTTAAAGGATTAGCAAAATCTATTTTTGGGATTGAGTGTATAGATATTTTGTAAATTTAATGTCTTTGTTTTATCCTTAATTTGTTTCTTTAATTTTAATTGAATATGTAATATGATTATCTAACATGTATCAATTTAATAATAGAGAAAATTTTTGTACTAAATTATATTTCATTTGAAAAAGGTTATTAGGTTATCCTCAAATAATTTGTGTCAGGATGGCATTAAAAATCATTTAATTTGATTTCAACATTAATGTTACCATTTGTTAATAATAAATCAAGAAAATT
>JXCR01137606.1:32707-52105 GCA_002079205.1 Phalaenopsis hybrid cultivar | reverse complement strand
TATATATATATATAATAAAAAATCCAAAATAAAATTTAATTAAGAGTATTTTTTTTAAAAAAAAGGAGTTTTACTTTGCTTTATTTATTTATGTGAAAAATTGGATCTGAAGGCTTTGTACCTTACGATTAAGAGTTAGAACGCACTATTAGAAAAATTTGAAAACAACAAAGAGAAATTAAAAATTTAAAAGAAATGGAAAATAACATAGAAAATCCAATAAATGAGAATCACCAAAGACCTTTGAGAGATTATGNAAAACAACAAAGAGAAATTAAAAATTTAAAAGAAATGGAAAATAACTTAGAAAATCCAATAAATGAGAATCACCAAAGACCTTTGAGAGATTATANTAGTTAGTAGATTAGTATTTACTTTTTAAACTTTACATTTCTATTTTGCTAATTGTTAAGTACTTTAGTTTTAATAACATCTCAACATTCAAAATTAGTGGTAGTGATTTCGTTTGATTTTTTCNCGATTAAGAGTTAGAACGCACTATTAGAAAAATTTGAAAACAACAAAGAGAAATTAAAAATTTAAAAGAAATGGAAAATAACATAGAAAATCCAATAAATGAGAATCACCAAAGACCTTTGAGAGATTATGCGAATCCGACAGCTGATGAACTTCACTTGACTATTCAAATTCTTGATGTTGCAACCAATTCATTTGAGTTTAACCCTGCTATTATCCAAATGCTACAAAATAAACAGTTTAGAGGATAACCTACTTAAGATCCTAACTTACATCTTGCTAGTTTTCTTGAGATTTGTGCTACATTTAAATATGACGGAGTGTCTAATGATGCTGTTAGGCTTAGACTTTTTCCTTTTTCATTAAGTGATAAAGCCAAGGCTTGGTTAAATTTATTAGCACATGGATCTATTAGAACTTGGGGAGAATTATCACAAATATTCTTGGCTAAATATTTTCCACCCTTGAAAACTGCAAAGCTTAGAAATGATATTACATCTTTTTGTCAGCTTGAAGGGAAATCAGTATATGAAGCCTGGGAAAGATTTAAAGATCTTCTTAGAAAATGTCCGCACCATGCTTTTTACAATGGATTAGTACAATCACTAAGATTTTTTATAGATGTTGTTGCGGTAGGATCATTATTGTCAAGACTTTTAATGAAGCATATTCTTTAATTGAAGAAATGGCTACTAATAATTTTCAATGGCCCTCTAAAAGGGTAAATCCCAAGAGAGTAGCCAGTATTCATGATTCTGATGCAATGTCTATTTTGGCATCTCAAATAACTGCTATTTTTAAAAAGATTGATCAAATAGGAGTGAATTATTTGCAAATACCACCAATATTAGAGGAAAATTTACTAGGACAAATTATTGATACTCATCCATCTTATGAAACTTTAAACGCTATAAATAATCAAAATACAAATCCCTACTCTAACTATTTTAACCTTGGATGGAAAAATCACCCTAATTTTAGTTAGAATATTTATAACAATCCTATGAATCCATCCACAAATCTGAACAATCAAGGAAATCCTAATTTTTGACATTATTATCATCCATGATTTAACCCCAATCCTAACCCAAGAGTTAAGGAAAAGAGGTTGATGATGGAAGAAGTGATGTTGAATATATGAAATCAAATACAAAATCATGGGGCTGCTATTAGAAATATTGAAAATTAATTAGGACATATTGTTACTGCACTTAGTAACAGACCTTCTGGAATTCTTTTGAGTACTATGGAAGTTAATTAAAAAGATCAAAATAAAGAGCAAATTAAATCTATTCAATTATGGAGTATAAAAGAAGTTGAAACAAAGATCCGAAGAGAAACATAAGTTGATGAAGAGAAGGAAGAAATTGAAAATGATCAACATGAAAATGAACAAACATAGGTACCTTTAAAAAAAAAACATTACCTCCGTTTCTTCAAAGACTAAAGCAGAAAAATAAAGATAAACAATTTACAAAATTTTTTGAAATCCTTAAGAAATTAACAATAAATATTCCTTTTGTTGAAGCTTTGGAACAAATGCCAAGTTATGTGAAATTTATGAAGGATGTACTAAATAAGAAAAGAAATTTTACAGATCATGAGACCGTTGTACTCAGTGAAGAGTGTAGTGATATTCTTCAGAAAAAGCTTTCTGAAAAATTAAAAGATCCTGGTAGTTTTGCTTTACCTTGTACAATTGGTGAAAAGTTTTATGGAAAAGCTTTATGTGATTTAGAAGCAATTATCAATCTTATGTCCTTATCGATCTTTAAATGTTTAGATTTGAGAGAAATTTCCCCAACTACTGTAACTTTTCAGTTAGTTGATTGATCAATAACTTATCCAAAAAGAGTTATAGAGGATGTACTTGTAAAAGTGGATAAATTTATTTTTCTTGTAGACTTTATAGTATTGGATATTTAGGAAGATAAATAAATTCCTATTATTTTAGGGAGACCTTTTCTTATAACAGGAAAAGCTGTAATAGATGTGCAAAAAAAGGAATTAATAGTGAGAGTTAATGATCAAGAAGTAAAATTCAATAAAGCAAAAGCTATGAAATATCTTGCAATAGAAAAAGATAATGAATGTTTCAGGATGGAAGTAGCTGATTATCTGAGTAATGAACAGTTTAAGAATGAGTGTAAAGATAAATTAAAGCAAGGACAAATTTTTGAGAATGAAGATGAAATAAAAGGAGAAGATTTGGATTATATTCAAAGAAAATTTGAAATGTTAGGCTTGTTTGAAAACAATAGTAAAAATATTATTCGTTCAAATATTAAATCACTTGAACTTGAATTAAGGATATCACCTACCCATTTAAAGTATGTATTTTTAGGAGAGTCATCTACATTTCCTTTTATTATATCTTCTGAGTTAACTGAAATTGAAGAACAAAGGTTGATAGAAATGTTGAACAAGTATAAAAAGGCTTTTGGATGGACTTTAGCACATATTAAAGGAATTAGTCCTTCAATTTGTATGCATAGAATTTTATTAGATGAACAATATGAACCTAAAGTTGATCCTCAGAGAAGATTAAACCCAATAATGAAAGAAGTTCTTAAAAAAGAGATTTTAAAATCGTTGGATGTTGGATTTATATATTCTATTTCAGATAGTGCTTGGGTGAGCCCAATTCACTGTGTTCTGAATAAAGGAGTGGTTGTTGAAGTAAATGAGAAAAATAAATTAATACCAATAAGACAAGTTACTGGTTGGTGAATTTGTATTGACTATAGAGAATTAAATATGGCCACCAGGAAAGATCACTTTCCTTTACCCTATCTAGACCAAATTTTGGATAGATTGGCTAGGAATAAATATGTTGCTTTTTAGATGGATATACCAGTTATCATCAAATTCCAATTGCTCCAGAAGATCATTAGAAAACAACATTTACAAGTTCATATGAAACATTTGTTTTTGGTAGAATGCCTTTTGGACTATGCAATGCACCTGCAACATTTCAAGATGCATGATGTCAATTTTTAGCAATTTTATAGAACATGGAATGGAAGTGTTTATGGATGATTTTTCTATATTTGGGACTTCGTTTGAGTTATGTCTTAATAATTTATAAAAAGTTCTGTAAGTGTGTGAAAAGGTCCACCAAGTATTAAATTGGGAAAAAATGTCAATTTATGGTTGCAGGAGCTATTGTGCTTGGGCATAAAATTTTTCAAAAAGGCATGGAGGTAGATTTTGTAAAAATCCAAGCTATAGAAAAATTATCACCACCTACTAATGTTAAAGTGGTGAGAAGTTTTCTAAGACATGCTGATTTTTACAGGCGGTACATAAAAATTTTTTCAAAAATAACATTGCCGCTATGCCAACTTTTAGAAAAAAGATACAAAATTTGATTTTGATGAGGAATGCATAAAAGCATTTAAATTATTAAAGAAAAAATTACTGCACCTATAATAGTACCACCTAACTAGGAAAAACCATTTGAAATAATGTGCGATGCTAGTGTATATGCTATTGAGGCTATATTAGGACAAAGGCATGATAAAGTTTTTAAAGTTTTATATTATGCTTGTAAGACTCTAAATGATGCTAAAATTATTTGTACTACTACTGAAAGAGATTTATTAGCTATTGTTTATGCCTTTAATAAATTTAGATTTTATTTAATTGGACTAAATGTATAGTGCATACAGATCATTCTGCTATTAAATATATAATGCAAAAAGATGATGCTAAAAAAGATTAGTTAGATGGATACTTCTATTGCAAGAGTTTGATTTTACCGTGATTGATAGAAAAGGAAATGATAATCAAATAGCTGATCATTGGTCTAGGATAGAAATAGAAATATTAACTAATTTTACAAATGAAATTTTAGAAATTTCCCTAATGAACAGTTATATAGTATTGATAAAATAGATGTACCGTGGTATGCTGATATAGTGAATTACATTGTAAGTGATATTTTACCACCTATTATAAAAAATCCTCAATTATAGAAATTTATATATGATTCAAAAGTCTATTTTTGGGATGACCCATATTTATATAAACAATGTAAAGATTTAATTATTAGAAGATGTTTTCCTTATGAAGAAACTAAACGGATACTTGAAAGATGCCATGATTCTAAGTTTGGAGGACATTTTAGAACAAATAGAAGTGCATATAAGATTTTACAAGCTGGATTTTATTGGCCTACTATTTTTAAAGAGGTTAATGAATATATTAAAATGTGAAATAGATGTCAACGAAGAAATGAAATGCCTCTTAATTACACATTGGAAATTGAAATTTTTGATGTGTAGAGATTAAATTTTATGGGACCATTTATGCCTTCATTTGGAAACTTATATATATTACTTGTTGCTGATTGTATGTTCAAATGGATTGAAGCTATTGTTGTTCATAGATGTGATGCTCGGAGTGTTTCTAAATTTTTAATTAAAAATATTTTTACAAGATATGGAATGTCGAGAGTAATTATTACTGATGGAGGATCTCATTTTAAGAATAAAAGAATCAAAAAATTAATTAAGAAATATGATATTATGTGTAGATTCTCTACTGCTTATCATCCTCAGACTAGCGGCCTAGCAGAGATATTAAATTATGAAATTAAACGTATTTTAGAAAAAGCTATAAATTCTTATATGTTGGATTGGTATGCTAAACCAGATACTACATTATGAGCATATAGAACTGCTTATAAGTCTCGTGTAGGAATGTTCCCATATAGATTAATATTTGGAAAAAACATGTGACTTAACGGTGGAATTAGAGCATAAAACATTTTGGGCTATTAAGAAATTTCATTTTAATTTAAAACATGCAGGTAAGAAAAGATTATTGCAACTCAATGAAATTGAGAAAATAAGAAATGAAGCATATCTTAATGCAAAAATCTATAAAGAAAATTTAATATATGACATGATCGGAAGATTATTTAGGAGAAATTTGAACATGGACAAGAAGTTCTTTTATATAATATAAGATTAAGATTGTTTCCAGGAAAAGTGAAATCTAGATGGTTAGGACCAATTAAAGTGATTAAAGTTTATCATTTTGAAACTATTGTTATTAAAGATCCTAACACTGGAAAAATATTTAAAGTTGATGGGCATTGTTTGAAACATTCTTATGAAGGGCACGTACCTCATTTTAAAGAAATTTTAATGTTAAGTCAACCCAACTAAACAAATGATGTGTCGGGCTGATGACGTTAAACCAAGCGCTTTGTGGGAGGAAATCATTACATATATTTCTATATATTACTATTTTGTTTTATAAGTGTCTTATATATTATTAGATAATAATCCTACACATTTACATTTATTATAAATTAAGTCAAATATTGGTATTGGAGAAAAATTCAGAATTAAATTTAACAAAAAATGATAGTCGTAAAATTTTGGCCATTAGCACTGACCGCGCCAGAATGGGCGCCAACGACACCTAAGAAAATTGATCTCAGCACTAGCAACACAAATCAGAAATGCTGACGGCTCCGAGAGTGGTTTGACGATTTAGACGACTTTTGGCAGACTTTGGTGGGATTTCACTCCATAATAACCGCCTGGAGGTGTTTTTAAAGTCCTAAAAACTTCCTAAGATGCATAGAAACTTCCTATTTTCGGATTCCATTGCTTCCAATTCTAGAAATACTTCAAANCCATAATAACCGCCTGGAGGTGTTTTTAAAGTCCTAAAAACTTCCTAAGATGCATAGAAACTTCCTATTTTCAGATTCCATTNATAAAAAATGATGATTGTCGTTGTTAAAATCAATGAAATCTGGAGTAAGCCATTAATAGAATATTTACAGACTAAAAAATTACCAGAGGACAAGTCTGACGCATACCACATCAAAGNATAAAAAATGATGATTGTCGTTGTTAAAATCAATGAAATCTGGAGTAAGCCATTAATAGAATATTTACAGACAAAAAAATTACCAGAGGACAAGTCTGACGCATACCACATCAAAGGAGCTATGTCATATGCTCTAGTGGGTGATGTCCTCTACAGAAGATCATTTGATCAGATGTGGCTACAATGTCTGAGCAGAGCAGAAGCAAAGAACCTCATTAAAGAAGTACATGTCAGATTGTGTGGTGCTCAACAGTTAGGGCCAAAAATGAAAATGAAGATCAAAAGACCCGGATATTATTCTCTAGAAATGATGTTCGTTTTCATGTATACAACCAAAAGGTTTCACCTTTGTCAAGTGCTATTTGAACTTATATATAACTTGACGCTACTTGAACATGCCTTTTTGAGACTTTGATCATTATGGGGTTATTTATTTGGCCAAGCGTCTACGACTATGTCAAAAATTTTGTAATAAAATTAATCTCAATAAAATGAAAACTTTTGAAGTTGCATACTCAATTTTTTCCTTTCTGCTTTTAATTTTGATATTCTAATAAATTTAATTAAATAAATAAAATAAATAAATAAACTTCACACCTGTGTAAACAAAATTTCTGTCTAATAAATGTTTTGTTATGTTCTTGTTCCTAATAAATTTCAGTGCATTAATATTTTTTCTTTCTTCTGCAAAAAAAAAGTTGGGACAAAAGTTGATTTTTGCATTCCAGGATGGCTAGATTCTCGTACTTAATGAGGAAAGGGCATCTCAAGATTTAATCATAGACTTCGACTTGGACTTCGNGGACAAAAGTTGATTTTTGCATTCCAGGATGGCTAGATTCTCGTACTTAATGAGGAAAGGGCATCTCAAGATGTCATCATAGACTTCGACTTGGACTTCAATCAGGTCGACGTGGATTATGAGGGTCCCCTGATGGACATTGTCAGCCGCCAAGAGAAAGAAGGGCTTCTGTTGCAATTAAAGATCAGCACTAAAGCAGATAACTCGCTAAAAAGGAAGAAAGTGATAGCGCAGCAGAATCCAATGGAAGGGAGTAGTCGCCTGCCATCCATGATAACTTCGCCAGCATGACATCTACTTAGTGCTGATGATGAGAGACTGCCAGATGCACCATTAAGAACTAAGCACATAAATGTCAATCGCTGAAAACATAGAGCTTTCATACTTGAATAAAAAAGATGCCTAGAAGAGGCAAAAAACTTACTTATACCACTTCTTGAGGGGAAAAGCCATGATCCTTCCATGAGAGAGACTTCCTCTAGTTTACATTCCAAAGAGGACGAGTCTAAGCCCACTATAGAGCTGATGTTACTAGCAATTACAGATTATATTTGTGCAGGTTGCCCGACGTGCAACGCCAAGATCCGTAGACGGGTATGTGAAACAGGAGCATTTTTGTAATGCCCAAATGTAACATCCTTCACCTAGAGCGTTGCAACACTTTAGAGGAGTACACATCTACCGATAGTGGATTTCAAACTAGCAGCCACTCAATTGGAGAACCATTCATTCCATTGGATACAGAGACAGTGCATACATGGATTCCCGTAGATATTGAAATGAGGGAGCATCCCTAATAGTCGCAGATGATTACCATGGAAGAATTTGATAAGATGAGCAAAGTACCAAAAGAAAGTTTGAATTCTAAGAAGAAGTTCTAAGATAATTTGTCAACTTACTGGAAGGTCTAGAACTGTACAACTGAGTCTTTTCTGAAAGTGAAGAAAGAACCATTCTAAAATGTGTTTTGACCTGAGAGACAGAGGTCGAGCCGATCTTTTAATGGAAAGAACATTCTATAAACAAAGAAAGTGGATGCATGGAAAAGGTAGGATAACCATTAAATGTGGTTGTTGCTACAATTTCACCAAGGATAGGCATGTGAGGATCTTAAGACACGTTGAGGTGGATCCATTGCCTCCCACAATAACTTGGATGATAAAGAGGATGGTCAGATGGAGTGTGCTACCAGCAGACTGCATTCCAAACATTATTTCATCAACATTTATGAAGAGGGATGTTGACCTCACTTTTGGTTGAGGTTTAGTTTTTCCTCTTTAGTAGCCTATGGTCTAGCCATAGGACTTTCCCGTTTAATATTCTTAGAAAACTAGACAAGAAACCCTCACCATTAGAAATTATACTCTTCTTTACTCAACTTGAAGTTTCACATATTTGTCCTAACCTCTAACACTTAGTAGGTGGGGTCACTATGAGAGAACTCTAGGTGAGTTACCCTTAAGACTGCTGGACCTTAGGGTTGACCCTGGGTTTTGGTCTAGGGTAAAGGTACTCACTTGCAACCACTTACACTCACAATCACTCACTACCTTAAACCTAGAACTTCTAGGCTTTGATCCCTTGATACTTTTGGGAGACTCCTGCAGTTGGTTCTCTAAACCCATTAGTCCTGGGCTAGGGTTTGGCTAAGAACACTACATAGAAGTCCCAAAATAGGGTTTCCATTGATTCATGGCTTATTGATGGTGGTTAACACTCCAGCTCTACCAAGACATCAAACCTATACTTTTGCCCCTAAATTCCCCAAAATTACCTGGATATCTTTGGGACCCAAATGTGGCCAAAATTTCCAAATCAAGCCAAAATACCCAACTTGGTTCAAAAATCATTTCAAACACATTGAAAACACCCAAACGAACCAAAATACCCAAATTGGCCAAATTATCATACCCCTCTTTAGCCAAAAATTCTAAAAACTCCAAAAAATTCCCAAAACCTCCCAAATATTCCCAATTTCATTTTTATCAACTATCACATGACTTAATTTGGCCAATTTGACCATCTTTGATCAAAACCCCTAAATTGACCTTAAAGGCCCGTATTTTCCCCAAATTACCTCAAATGTCTAGCCAATTTGACTCAATTTACCCCAATTTCAATTCTAAACTCAAAATGAACTTTAATATGGCCAAAAAAAAACCAAATCCAAGCTCAATTGACTCATCATTTGGACACAATTTTGATTTAAACCAAAAACCCAATTTTTGCCCAATGGCTTGGTTCCACCAAATTGAACCCATGGCCCACTCAATTGGCCAAAATTTGTGTTAAAAAACATTCATAACATCCCCAAACATTAAGCTTGATCTTCAATTAGCCTTGGTTTTACCTCAAATTCATTTGATTCCAACTTAAGTCCAAAAGCCCCAAATTTGCCCCAAATTTTCCATGTCTCAAAATATCACCAAATTAAGGGTCTTAACCCCAAAATTTTACTCCAGCCCTTCATTTGATCATTTGAACCATTCAATTTGGATTTATCATAGAGCTACCCCAACCTAGACCCATGTCTAACCCAACATGCCCAAATTGAGCCAATTTCAAAAATTCCTCAAATTGACCTACCAATTGAATTTAAAATCACTTCAACCCTTTAATAAAACTCTTCATAACAATCATCTAAACAATGTTGATCAATTAATTGGGTCAATTGATGTTGCTAGCGTAGCCCAAACCTAAACTTTGATCACTTGAACCCACATTGGACCTATGCTTTAAAGATAGTCTAACTACCCAAAAGTCATCAAATTACCTCGAGCGCAACCATGAATTAGACCCTAGTGACCAGACTAAACCTCTTAAAGCCACTTAAACTAAGACATTGACCAAAGGTCCCCTAAATTAAGAGATTTCATGCCATATTTTCTTAAGCCTTAGATATTTTTGCCCAAAACAAAACCTAAAATCATTAAATTGTTGTGATGTATTCCCCTGGGTTCTCTGAGCTCCTAACCACCTTCCCCTGGCCCGGCCAGCCTTGTGGCACANTGATCACTTGAACCCACATTGGACCTATGCTTTAAAGATAGTCTAACTACCCAAAAGTCATCAAATTACCTCCAGCGCAACCATGAATTAGACCCTAGTGACCAGCCTAAACCTCTTAAAGCCACTTAAACTAAGCCATTGACCAAAGGTCCCCTAAATTAAGAGATTTCATGCCATATTTTCTTAAGCCTTAGATATTTTTGCCCAAAACAAAACCTAAAATCATTAAATTGTTGTGACATATTCCCCTGGGTTCTCTGAGCTCCTAACCACCTTCCCCTGGCCCGGCCAGCCTAGTGGCACCAAAATGGTGAAACTGAGAGCCACCCAATGGGATTAAACACAGTTCAAACCTATAGTACACATCATCCAAATTGAAGCTTAGAGCCTCTCTGCCCTCCACATAGGCAACACTTTTCACCCCCCAATTGGCCATGACAACAAGCCTAAGGCCATTTTTATAAAATGCTCCCCTCCACAACCATGGGGGGAGAGCTAAAAATTACTCTAAGGGACTTCCCCAAATTGATCCCAAAGCCTCTTTGAGACCTCCTTAGTGCAACCCAACCACCACATTGCTCTGAATCTCCTTACCGGAGCCCAATTTTTTAGCTCAAAACCTTGCTAGAGACAGGACAAAACTCTCCACACCTCTAAACTCCACCAAACTCAAATCAAACTCCCCCACACCTTCACAACAGTGAAAGGAGATAAAGCCCCATCAAATTCCCCTCTCACAAAGCCTCTACCATAGCTCTAGACCAACACCCAAATCCGGCTGTAATCGAAATCATATCTAGGCCTCACACCAAGTNCAACAGTGAAAGGAGATAAAGCCCCATCAAATTCCCCTCTCACAAAGCCTCTACCATAGCTCTAGACCAACATCCAAATCCGGCTGTAATCAAAATCATATCTAGGCCTCACACCAAGACGAGAGACTCAATCCCTAGCCTCTTTGGATCACAAAGAATGTGCCAAGACCCTCTGATATAAGCTTCCCTTCTCAGAGCAAAGGTATAAAACTTCTCTTCCTCCCGAGCCCATTTTGATTCCTCCATTTAATAAGGCTTAATTTAATTGCATGATTATCGTATGGATTGTGTTCGTCTCACTTAGACGAGTCCATAGGATCAAACTCGAAGTGATTTGGTTGAGTCTAGGTGTAGATCTTAAGGTGTTAATGTGGACGGTCATGGGATTACTCTATAGGGGACGATGAAGGAGAGTCGTTTGATCGAGTGTGTATCGAATGAACGGAGGAGATCAAGCCGGATAGCTTTTTAGTAGNCGTCTCACTTAGACGAGTCCATAGGATCAAACTCGAAGTGATTTGGTTGAGTCTAGGTGTAGATCTTAAGGTTTTAATGTGGACGGTCACGGGATTACTCTATAGGGGACGATGAAGGGGAGTCGTTTGATCGAGTGTGTATCGAATGAACGGAGGAGATCAAGCCGGATAGCTTTTCAGTACATAAATCACGGGCCGAGTCAGCAGCTACGTGGATGGCAGCGTCCAACTAGAGCGCACCACGTGTGCCTTCAGAGCTGCCAAGGATCTAGTCAGCACGCGCTGTTTGAATAGATAAATAGGGATTTTTCCTATTTATTTAAATACCCCTAACATAAAAAAATTCATATCTTCGTGTAGAAAAATCATAAAAATAAAATAAAATCTCTATTGCTCAGTGAATAGAGCAGAACAACGTGAAAATAATTTGGAGTCATTTGATGCATATTTTATTTTTAATTAATTAAACACTGCTTTGAATGTTTTAATTTNAATCATAAAAATAAAATAAAATCTCTATTG
This sequence comes from Phalaenopsis hybrid cultivar, assembly GCA_002079205.1. NCBI lineage: Eukaryota > Viridiplantae > Streptophyta > Magnoliopsida > Asparagales > Orchidaceae > Phalaenopsis > Phalaenopsis hybrid cultivar. Next base: position 40,154 of record JXCR01137606.1, on the reverse strand, counting down.
CTCAGTGAATAGAGCAGAACAACGTGAAAATAATTTGGAGTCCATTTGATGCATATTTTATTTTTAATTAATTAAACACTGCTTTGAATGTTTTAATTCTCCATGCTTGTAGGAACATTATCATGGCTTGAAATTTTAGCATGTTGTTGTCTCTATCTTAGGGAACATCCTCAGATTTTTCCAAAGTCAGAGGAGATTTTTAGATAGAGATCCATATTTTTCAAGTTAGTGTCTTCTATTTGACATCGCCTAGTTTTTCAAAATTTACACTCTACAACAAAATGTTCCAAATTTGAACCAATCTCCTTTCACTCCTCTACGTCCAATCTCATTGAAAAGTACTACCCTTTCAAACTCCTTGAAGATAATATTTCATGATTTTTTATCAAGAGTTTTCTTATGTGACTTTGATTATTTAATATGTAATTAACTATAGGGGCTTGCCCTTATAGGAAGCAGTTCAAACCCAACATAATATAAACCCTATTTAATTCCTTATATTAAATAGGAGAACTTGTCGACAAATACAAAGGTTTTGCAGACCAAATAGATGTCATATATTCCTTACTTTATTTGATCGAGCCTCATCCTCAAGTCTTATGTTTATCATTCGGGATAGATACAAGATTTGAGGTACAATGCTCTTTCATTTACTCTATGAATAATACGGGTCCAGTTTGATTTCGTATTTTTTTTCAAAAACTAAATATATATGTAAATTAAAACGTCCTTCTGAAGCGGGCAACGAGATTTCAATTATGGTGACTGACAGCTTCTTACGGGCAACTCCCCCACAAAAAATAGTGCCGACAAGGGAGACTATATTCTCCCACATATATGTCACCATGATTTTTTCAGACCTTTCTGCACTGTCTCGTTCATGAGTAAAAGCAACATTTTTTTTTTCAGAAAAGAAATGGATGTTATGAGATTTGGTAAGTTCAGATGACCAGTTGTAATTCTGTTGTTGGTGGGTTCGGTACTAATTTTAAAGGGNCAGACCTTTCTGCACTGTCTCGTTCATGAGTAAAAGCAACATTTTTTTTTTCAGAAAAGAAATGGATGTTATCAGATTTGGTAAGTTCAGATGACCAGTTGTAATTTTGTTGTTGGTGGGTTCGGTACTAATTTTAAAGGGAAATGGAGTCGATCTACCAAAGCAATGCATTCATGGAGTGCCACAATGCAGAGTCTACATTACACTCAGAAGGATGGATGACAATAATATGTCATATGGATTCAGACCAGATTCAGAATTGGAGGAGCTACCACCATATGAGCTATGAGATGGTTATACCTTTAAGCACATGCAAAGAGAAATTCTAGTCCTGGAGCGTGGCTTAGTAGGTCAGCTTCATCAGGAGTTCTTCCCATAGAGGACAGAAAAGTAATTTTTGTTACCTTTTGTACTATGTCAGAGCAACATATATGATATATACTCAACATATGATGTTTTAGATGTATTTAGCATGGTTGTCTCTTTTTATGCTTCAACATGTATTTAGTTTATAATAACTGTTTGAAGTAACTTAATGAAATTTCTTTCAGATTTCAACATATTTACCAAATTGCCTTTTTATGTGATGGATAAAAAGCAACAGAACCTTACGTTATTTCTGAATTGTAATGAACAAAGAATAAAACTATAAAAAAATTGATGATAACAAAATTGAAATAAAATAACCTTTTGAAAAATCAACCAAAAGAAATTAAGTTTTGAAAATATACTTTGATACTTAAATTTGATAAAAACAACAAGAAAAGAAAATGATAAATTAGTTGAGTATGTTTATCTCAAGTTCGAGGTTTCTTACTCTTTGCTTGCGCAACACGACTATCCTTGTCTACACCAATTTCCTCACATACCCGTGGAGTTACATACTCTGCATAATGTCTCACAAATTTTCCTCACTAATGTCAATCTTCACATCTCAAAAATCTATGAGCTTAACACCACAAATTCTCTACTCTATTTTCATGTTGTTCTCGGGGTCAGTACCTAAATTATGATTCCCTCCTTTCAAGGTCAGTACCTAAATTCCAATTCTCTTTTTAGGATTGATACCTAAATTTTAATTTCCATTTTGAGGTCAGTATCTAAATTCTAATTCTCTCCTTTTGAGGTTGGTAGCAAAATTCTGATTCTCTTTTTAAGATTGATACCTAAATTTTAATTCCCATCTTGGAGTCAGCACCTAAATTATGATTCCCTCCTTTCAAGGTCAGTACCTATATTTTGACTCTTTTTCTGAGATTGATACATAATTTCAATTCCCATCTTGGGGGTCAGTAACTAATTTTTTATTCCCTCATTTTGATATTGGTACCTAAATTCCAACTCTCTTTCTAGGACTGATACTTAAATTTCAATTCCCATCTTGGGGTAAGTACCTTAATTTTGATTCCCTCCTTTTGAGGTTAGTATCTAAATTCTGATTCTCTTTCTGGGATTGATACCTAAATTTCAATTCTCATCTATGGGGTCAATACCTTAATTTTGATTCCCTCATTTTGAGGTCGGTACCTAAATTCTGATTCCCTTTCTGGGATTGATACTTAACTTTCAATTCCCATCTCCACTTTTAGGATAGTCTTAGCCGTCCTATCCTCATCTTCACCTTTGGGGTAGGCTTAGACATCCTATTCTCATTTCCACTTTCGGGGTCAGTACTTAAATTCTGAATCACATTTCCACTTTTAGGGTAAGGACCTAAATTCTAATTTCCATTTTCACTTTTGGGGTAGGCGTTCACATCCTAGTCTCATATTTACATTTGGGGTGGGCTTAGTCATCCTATTCCGATCCTTACATTTGAGATAGGCTTTGACATCTTATTCATTTTTTTGCTTCTGTTTTCCACTTAATCCGGTTTCCTCGCACATAATTTCATTTCCAAGAAATTTTAAGTCAAAATCCAAACTTTCTTTGATATATTTAATTTAAATTAAGTCTTTGCTAGGACTGCCAATTGCTTGATGATTCTGCCCAAAATGTCCTTTCTTTTCCCCAATGAGAGTATCTTTTACTACCCAGCGGAAATAATTTTTGCTCAATTCTACTCTTTATTCTACGTCTGTTGACTTAGAAGTCTGTGTTGGTTTTGTTGATCTCGTCGATCAACGCCAATACGTGCGGTGTACTTGTCCGACACACCACACCTATAGGTGCTCCATTTGTTGACCTCTCTTTTGATTGAGGTCTAGTCTTTCTTTTTTAGTAGCCTAGAGTCTAGCCATAGGACATTCTTGTTGAATATTCTTAGAGGACTAGGAAAAGAACCCTCACCATCAGAAATTCTAAACTCTTCTTTGCTGAATATGAAGTTCTACAAATTGGTCCTAACCTCTAGCACTTGGTAGGTGGGATCAATACAGGGGAGCTCAAGGGGCATACCCATAAGACTTCTTGGTCCTAGGGTTGATGATACAGTGAAAACATATGCATTTTTAGACTCATATTTTATACTTGTTTTTCGTGATATTTCACCTTAATGGAAGGTATTTTGATTTTTTATTGCAGTTTGTTGATTTCTAGGACTTAAAGCAAAAAGAAAGCAAAAATTATGGAATTTGGAATCAAAATGACATTTTTAAAGTACTAAGTGCCGACCACGCAGAACAACAGAATAGCTGAAATTTTTACTCAGCGCTGACGGCGCCAAAGGCGTTTTAGCCCCATTTCTAGAAGGTTCGATGTATTTGGATGATTGTTAAAGAGTTTTTGGAGGCACCCCTTGGAGAACCGACCTTGGGCATTATTTGGGGTCAAAATTCATTAGGAAATTGACTCATTTTTGCTCCAAAACGTTCCCCCACACTCTATTTTCTCCATTCTCCATAATCCATCTTCATTCTACAAGCATATTGGAGTCCATTACTGATTTTTCTTTCATAGTTTAGAGTTTGTGTGGTGAGATTTAGTGTGAAGCTTTCTGTGAAAGTGTTGGAGAAGGACAAAAGTGAGATATCTTCTTTCTACATTTCTAAGGAAAGAGTTCAAGGGATTTGCTTTGAGAAAGAGTTTCAGATAAGTTTTGTTTATTTATTAGTGTTGTATGACCTTTTTTTTATATATGAAATTTGAGTTTTGTTGTGTCTTTCTCATGAAATCTAAGAAGTTCCCTTTATATTTCGCCCTACCCTGAGATATGGTGAAATCAATCTGAGTAGTTCCCTCTATCTATCTCCATACTCTGAGATATGGTGAAATGAAGAGATAATATGAATGTGTCAATATTAAAATATAAAATAAATTGTGATGATTTTTCAACTCCAAACTTAATTTACATTTTGATCTANATATTAAAATATAAAATAAATTGTGATGATTTTTCAACTCCAAACTTAATTTATATTTTGATCTGACCAATTAAATTGTTAAATTATATTGTGAAACATATGATCCGAGAAATGGAGTATGAGTTCTACAACACAGCGAGGATCAAATTTAATTTCATGGAGGAGAAATTTGTTCATGGAATTAAGTGCAAATAAATAGGGAAATATTCTTTGTTGGGTGTAGAATTGGAGAATATTTAGGGTGACACACTAAAATCCATAATTTGGTCTTAGTGTTTAAAAACTAAAGCANATGGAATTAAGTGCAAATAAATAGGGAAATATTCTTTGTTGGGTGTAGAATTGGAGAATATTTAGGGTGACATACTAAAATCCATAATTTGGTCTTAGTGTTTAAAAACTAAAGCGNGATTGGCTAGGAATAAATATGTTGCTTTTTAGATGGATATACCAGTTATCATCAAATTCCAATTGCTCCAGAAGATCATTAGAAAACAACATTTACAAGTTCATATGAAACATTTGTTTTTGGTAGAATGCCTTTTGGACTATGCAATGCACCTGCAACATTTCNACTTTTGAAGCAGGATTAGTTTAGATGTTTAAAGAAAATTGGTTGATTGAAGAAAATTTGACAGATCAATTGTCGTACTGATTCTTCTACAACCTATATGTTCATTACCAATCTATGGANACTTTTGAAGCAGGATTAGTTTAGATGTTTAAAGAAAATTGGTTGATTGAAGAAAATTTGACAGATCAATTGCCGTACTGATTCTTCTACAACCTATATGTTCATTACCAATCTATGGGAGATATTATAGGAGGTGAAAGCACTGAAGATGAAGCAGAATGACCGAAAACTTTGGATTCTCTACTTGCTTAAGAATATTTATGTATTTGATGTAATTGTGTGGATTTGATTTGATTTGGTTTGGTTTGTTTTTGCTTTAGAATTCTGAACTTTAATTATGTGTATAGTTTTGTGCCAGCATTTACTGTTGTGGCTTGATTTCGACACTGATTTAAAATTATTTTGCTTAATATGTGGGAATGTGTTATTTGTGAAATGTGTTTGTAAAAAAAGTTTACTTTCATATATAAAAGTTAGTTTGTTATTGTTTGTGAAATATTGTTAGATAAAAATTTATGTTTAAAAATACTTAAAAGAACTTTAAAGTAAATTAAAAGGAAATTGAAAAGTTGAAAAAAAATCAAAATAGTAAATTTCGGGCCTTAAGAGCAGATGGCGCTGGCATGGGCGTCGACGACGCCTTCGACCCGAGAGCAGTACAAACCCCTTTAATTCGTGATTTTCACCACAAAACCTACATTTTTATCCCNAAAAGTTGAAAAAAAATCAAAATAGTAAATTTCGGGCCTTAAGAGCAGATGGCGCTGGCATGGGCGTCGACGGCGCCTTCGACCCGAGAGCAGTACAAACCCCTTTAATTTGTGATTTTCACCACAAAACCTACATTTTTATCCTTAAAGTCACCTTCAACCTTTGGTTTTCACACCTAGGGCTTGATTTTTGCCAAATTTGAGGTGCTTTTGAGGCAAAGGAACTTTGGATTTCATTTTCTCTAGTTTAGAGCTACATTTTAAAGTAATTTTTCTTTTCACCAAAGATCTTTCTCACATTGCCTAAATCTGAAAGTTTTATTTTTTTTTTGAGAGATTTTGAGGAAATGCTTTGGTGAAAAACTTTTACTTAGTGGATTTAAGTTTAAATTGCTTTACATTTTGATTGTTCGAATTTTGGAATTTATTCAAATTTTTATCAATTTTTTCTAGATTTCCTATGCCACCTAGANTGAGGAAATGCTTTGGTGAAAAACTTTTACTTAGTGGATTTAAGTTTAAATTGCTTTACATTTTGATTGTTCAAATTTTGGAATTTATTCAAATTTTTATCAATTTTTTCTAGATTTCCTATGCCACCTAGGTTGAGCAAAAGAAAAATAGAATATGTCGATCAAAAGCAAAATAGAATATGTTGAGAAAAATATTGTTAGCTTTAAAGCGAGTGCTCTATTTCATAATCTTTGAGAAAATAAGAAAGTGATTCTGGATCAAGGTTTCAAAAATCTGGGAGGAGAAGTTGAACGATTGATTATCGCTCGGTAGTGGAAAAACTTCTATTATTTTACTGTCGATGCGACAGCTGGGATAGTTCTGGAATTTTATGCCAACTTTTTGGAGGCTTCTGATGTTTTTTTTTTCAAGGAAAAAAGGGTGGTGTTTACTCCAAGAAAAAATAAATGAGTTTTATCACTTAGAAGATGTTTATAGATGTCAGTATCATTCATTCTCTGCCACAAATGAGGCCTTAGATGAGGTTATTTCTTTTTCNGAGTTTTATCACTTAGAAGATGTTTATAGATGTCAGTATCATTCATTCTCTGCCACAAATGAGGCCTTAGATGAGGTTATTTCTTTTTTGACTGGTGACAAAGGGGCTTGGAATGTAAAGAATTAAGTTAAAGTTAACTTTCCCCTTTCTACGTTAAATGTAGTATCTAAGGCCTGTCATTATTTTAGTTACAGGAGGATGATTCCAACAAACCATCATAGTGAAGTGACCAAGGATAGAGCCATCCTAAACTACTGTATTCAACCAGTGATGGATATAAATATTGGCTCTATCATTTATATGAACACTCAATCTATTGCTCTAAGAGAGACCACTGATTGATTCATACACCCTGCTCTCATTTATACACCTTGTGAGCATGCAAGAGTTGATTTTAGACCTAATGAGAAGAGGATTGAGCCTCAGAGACTGATTGGGCTTGCAAACNATATTGGCTCTATCATTTATATGAACACTCAATCTATTGCTCTAAGAGAGACCACTGATTGATTCATACACCCTGCTCTCATTTATACACCTTGTGAGCATGCAAGAGTTGATTTTAGACCTAATGAGGAGAGGATTGAGCCTCAGAGACTGATTGGGCTTGCAAAAATTAAGACTTACGAGTCCCATGTTAATTGGAGATCTGGAAGTAAGGTCAGGGATATTCCTTCTACTTCTAAGACCCCCACTTTTAGTGAATCTACTTCAAGTGACCTTAGTAACAGGGAGTTATTGAACCAGATGATGATTTAGCAGGGAGATATTTTGGGGTTTGATCATAGGATG